>JABAYD010008775.1:25613-65591 GCA_014822095.1 Diplotaxis tenuifolia
TCTTTTTTTTTTTTTTTGTATTTTTTTTCTTTCTTTCTGTTATCTTTATAAACATTTTACTGACTTGTAATAGTAAGTTGTAACAGATAATTCTTTTTAATTAAATGTTTTTTATTTCTCACATTATTTGTTAATCGTTCAGACAATTTGTACTAGTTGTTTAATTTTGTTATCAACTGATGTTTTCATTGATTAAGAATCATTTGACATGAATCTGTAATTCTATAAATGAAAAAAATAATATGTTTAAAGCCTTGCATGATAGAATCACGAAACTAACTTGAATTTGGATCGTATGAACAATAATAACAGTCCGATTTTAATTAATAATATAGACAATACACATGATTGGAGTCAAACAAGTAGAAAGAAAGTAGTACGTGTGGTTAGAAATTGGGGTGGGAGTTTAAAGATTATGATTTTTCAACATTTGATTAGACTATCTCTAGTGTGTGTGATTGATATTAGTTTGCTAAACTACACAAATGTTAAAGTAGGCAATAAAATCTTTGTTGTTCTTTTTTTTTTGGTCAAATAAAATCTTTGTTGTTCTTATAGATGATATCTGAGTGGTTAAGATCATCTCGTGTTTACTTTTTAACTGTTAGTAGTGTGACCGGTATCATTGAGTTGAATTTCTTGCTTCTTTTATTCTCAATGTATTTAGAAGCACATGTGACTTTGTCTATTTTTAATTAAAATCACAAATACTCTTCATGTATAGAAAATATGTGAATAGTGTCTTTTTTTTTTAAACACTAGTAATGAAATTAGTAAACAAGTTCAACAACATATTTTAGAAAGACCATCAAATAACTTAAGAAAACAGATGACTAAGCCATGATGGAAACCCTGAAGCAATATATGATTGGAATCGTTTATCCTTGATGACACTCTTTGCTATAAGGGAAGCACCAAGTATATCTTGGGAGTAATGGAGTTTCCAATTATTGATACTTTGAAGGAAGGAGGAAAGGTTATAGGATTGAAACTTGAGGGAAGGCCAAGCTAGAGATTTGGAGATGGCTCTTATAATGTCATTGTCATCACTAGCAAATATAACGTGTGATGATGGAGATGTTTCATACACTCCACTGTCCATTTCCAGCTTTCAAAGGATGCATCCAACTTGCTAAAAATTTGAACAAAAGACATTCTTCCATATAAGAGAACTTCATCTTTGCTATCTCTTAAAATCCAAGCTGCTCCACTTTGATTGTTAGTGCAATCCCAAGCAGAGGCGATATCACATTTCAACCACAAGGGAGGAGGAGGTTTCCAACCAAAGATGATTTTTTTTTTTCTCTCCAAATCAATAGCCTTCTCGTGAGTGTTTAGGTTCTTAATGGTGAACCAATGATCCACTTCTTCATATATGGCCTTGCTAAAGTGGAGGGCTTTGGAGAAGTTTTCCTTCAAAGAGAAAGGAGTTTCTGTTTTTCCAAATAAACCAAACAATCCAAGGGCCACTTCTTCTAATACGTTCAGGAACTAAAAGGTTGTTTCTTGTCTGTAAAACGTAGAAAACGTTGGAGTAGACAGAGGAAACATCAAAACCACCAAGAGGGAAGGGAAAATTGCAATTTGCCCAGGATTGTCTAGCTATGGTGCAAGTGAAGAGAACATGATTTATGGATTCACCTTCCATGCCATAGACTTGACAACGAGAATCTAGCTTCATACCTCTGCTCAAGAGGTTATCTGCTACTGAGAGAGCTCCATTGATTACTTTCCAAAGGAAAATCTTGATTTTAGGGGCAGTATTGAGAGACCAAATGCAGTCTTTGATGCTGTTAAGAGAAGGTTGCAAGTTTGCAGCAGCAAAAGCTTCTTTGTTTGCTTCTTTTTCAGCCAACTCCAGACTTAACTGAGTAATCTCCTGATTTAGTATGATTCCAAACATAGAAATCAGTAGAAGAAGTAACAGGCTTGATTTTGAGAATGATGTCGATGTCAGAAGGGAAAAATTGATCATTCAGAAGATCGAGATTCCAAGTATGCGTGTCACTCGAGACTAAGTCACTGACTTTGAGATTGAGGTTGATGAGAATATTCTTCATGAGAGGGATGCGCAATCTATCTCCATCAACTAGCCAAGGAGAGGATCAGACCGAGAGAGAGTGACCATTACCAACCATATACCGTAAACCTTTGACCAAAAGTTCTCTACCAAAAAGTATGCTTCGCCAAGCATAAGAAGGTCTAAAACCAAGGGAAGCAGAGAGGAAGGATTTATCCGGGAAGTATCTACTTTTAAGAAAACTACTAAGTAGAGAATGAGGAGATGATAAAATTCTCCAAGCTTGCTTCGCAAGTAAAGCTTGATTGAAAAGTTCAATATCTTTGAAACTCATTCCACCAAGAGATTTGAGCACAAATAGCTTATCCCAACTAAGCCAGTGGCCTTTTCCTTTGTCTTCTTGAGAGCACCACCAAAATGTTGCCATAGCAGAAGTGAGGTTTTTGCAAGTAGTCTTAGGGAGTTTAAAACAGCTCATAGCATGAATAGGCATAGCTAAAGCAATCGACTTGAGAATAATTTCTTTACCAGCTTGAGACAAAAACTTGGTGTACCATCCAGACATTCTTCCTTTTAGTTTTTCTTGAATTTAATGAAGGAGCTCCACTTTAGAACCACTAAAGCATTCGGGAAGACCTAAATAAGTACCCGCACCTCCTTCAGAGTAAATCCCCATAATATTTTGAATCTGATCTTTCAAAATAGGATCAACTTTCTTCCCAAATGTTAGAGAGGATTTAGCAAGATTGATAATTTGACCCGTAGCTTCTTCATATTTGTGGAATATCTCTTTGAAAGCATGAACTTGGGACAGCTCAACTTTAAAGAGAAACAGATTGTCGTCTGCAAAAAACAAATGATGGATAGAAGGGCCATTCGGAGAGAATTGGATATCTTGGATCAATCCATTATCTGAAGCCTTATGAGTGAGGCCTTCTGCACAAAGGATGAAGAGGAAAGGAGAGATCGGATCACCTTGTCTTAAGCCACGCTCCGGAGAAATGAAACCAAAAGATTGTCCATTAAGAAGGACAGAGTATGTAACCGTAGAAACACAAGACATAATCCACGAAATCCAAATATTGTCAAAACCCATAGCAGACATTAAGGCTTCTAAATAGTTTCATTCTACTCTGTCAAAAGCTTTAGACATATCTGTTTTGGCTGCCATAAAGTTTTTGGAAACAAAGTCGTGGGAACGACGAAGACTATGTACTGCTTCATGTGCAATAATAATATTGTCTGAGATAAGTCTGTCGGAGACGAAAGCTGATTGAGAAGGCGAGACAATGAGGGGAAGAATTGACTTCAGTCTGGAAGAAAGAATCTTTGATATTGTTTTGTACAATACTGAGCAGAGACTGATAGGTCGAAGGTCAAACATAATAGAAGCGTTAGGCTTCTTTGAAATGAGGCAGAAATGAGTGAAGTTCCATTCTGAAGGCATGATGCCAGACTCAAAGAAAGATAGGACTTCTTTGGTGACCTGATCACGAACTATATCCCAATAGGCTTGGAAGAAGAAACCCGACATACCATCAGGACCTGGAGTGCTATCAGCTTTGACTGAAAAAACTGCATCTTTGATTTCATTAGGAGAAATTTGGCGAGTTAAAAGTCGATTCATCCTTTGATCAACTTTAAGTTGAAGATCACTAAGAAGAGCTCCATAGTCTTCATTGTTTGAAGATTTAAAAAGCTCTTGAAAATAATGGATGGCAACTTGAGCTTTAGAAGCTTCAACTCTTTGTGCTACACCATCTTTATCAAAGAGTTTGACTATCCTATTCTTGGCTCTAGATATCTTAACCGCCGTATGAAAAACTTTTGAGTTTCCATCTCCATGAAGTATCCATTCGTCTTTATTTTTTTGTTTCCAAAAATTCTCTTCATCTCTATAAGCAAGGAGAAGATCCTTCTTGAGATTTGTCATCTTGAGAAACGAAGGATTTGCTGAAGATTCTTCTAGTTCCAACTCATCTTGAAAAGAGTTGATCCGGAGCTGAGAATTAGAGTTATTTTCTTTTTTCCAACGGCTAAGAGCCTTCCTGCAGAGACGTATTCGAGAAGAAACAGAACTATCGGATGAGTTACTTGTAAGCCACGCTTGTTGGATAGCTTCTAATATCAAGGGTTTATGGAACATTCTCTTATCAAAACGAAAAGATTCTCGATATTTGTCTTGTGAAGCAAAGAGTTTTACCAAGACTGGCCGATGATCGGAACCTCTCTTTGCTAAAAAAGCTTGTTTAGATGCTGGAAAATGAGTAAACCATTCTTTGTTGCCAAAGGATCTATCTAGCTTACTTTGGATCCAATGCTTGCCTCTTCTTCCCCCCCAGGTAAGATTGTTACCAGTACTAGGAAATTTTGTCGTTTTGCAGGCATTTAGCATATCATTGAAAGGTACAAAGGAGTTATCACTTTTGAAAGTTCCTCCTATCTTCTCTGAGTTGTTTAAAATTTCATTGAAATCTCCTAATATGCACCAAGAACTTGAGTGGAAATGCCAAGTCGTGAGATACGTTCCCAGATAATGTGACGTAGACTAATTATAGGGTTACCATAAACACAAGACAAGTAGAAAGGCCTTCCTTCATAAAGTACTTTTACATCCAAAACATTATTATCCCCACACAAAATATCGACATCTACACTGTTTTTCCAAAAAAAAAGCAAGACCCCCAGAAGTGTTAATGGGGTCGACAGTGTAGACGTGATCATATCCTAGCCACACCTTGAGATCTACTAGAGTATTACTAGGGTTCATAGTTTCCATTAGAATGAGAAACTCAGGGAAATACGTACGCCGTAGCTCCGTGAGTCGTTGAACTGTCAGCTCCTGAGAACGTCCCAAACCCCGACAGTTCCAACTGATGATAGACATTTAAGCTTTGGACGGTCCCTCATGTGGGACCATCAATGATGCATTGCTTCGAGCAACCTTGGATGCACCCGCCAAATCGTCAACTGCCTTCCTTTTCTTCAAAGAATTACCTTCAGAACGAGCTTGAGAAATGTCGAATTCAGAGGACTCTTAATCTTCTTGTTTGATCCTTGAGCTTTACGGTAAGTACCTTGTTTCCTCTTCCCATATACTTTCGTAATAGGTGCCTTCGTAGAGGTGAAAGGTTGAGTAAATAATTGAGTCTTGAGAGTTGTAGAGACTTGATCTTCATTAGACAGTGTCTATTATTTTTTTTTTGGGCAAAAGTGTCTATAATTTTATTAAGATCATAAATACTCTGGTTATCAACTTATCATATCATAGAAAAAATGTGACCACTCAATCTCTCATTTCAATCGAAAGTCATGATTTTATTCATTACTATAAATGAAAATCTTATTCTTTCATGGTTGACTTTTAAAAATATTGTTCCTTATTCTAAACCAATAATAATAATTATTTATCACTATAAAACAATTCACTTATAGCCTCTTCCCTGTTACAAGGCTATATATAAGCTATCAAAACTATTTCACCACACTAGTTAAAACTGGGCTACCATCTGTTTCTAAACAACAATTGTGGGTAGATGACAACTTTATGAGCTTCAAGATATGAAATCAGTTTTGAAAATTACTGGCTATAATAAAGCAAAAGCCAGTAGTGAAACAGTTCCAAAAGTAGAGGTTTCACATTTATTATGACACCTAATAAACATATAAGTACAAAATCTTAAGGCAGTAATTGTAGCAATAATTTTGCCTTTCTGTAACTCCCAACTCTACTTTCTGACACAAACAGCATATCATATCTTAACACAAACCAAGTTTATTTACTCAAACTCTCAAAACCAACTATTAGAGAGAAAAACACACACAAGAGATGCAGAGTTCTTGTCTCTACGGAGAATGCATGCGCAACCACGCGGCCAAGCTCGGCTCTTACGCCGTCGATGGCTGCCGCGAGTACTCTCAACCCGCCACCGGAGATCTCTGCGCCGCCTGTGGTTGCCACCGGAGCTACCACCGCCGCATTGAAGTCCAACCTCCTGGTCAAGTTACTCGCGCGCGGTTCCCGTTCACGAGCCTAAGGCGCGTGAAGCAGCTCGCGAGGATGAAGTGGAAAGCAGCTGCGGAGGAAAGAGAGGAGGAAGTGGACACGGAGGAGACTTCTACGGAAGAGAGGATGACGGTGCAGCGTCGGAGGAAGTCGAGATTCACGGCGGAGCAAAGAGAGGCGATGAGAGATTACGCGGCGAAGCTGGGATGGACGTTGAAGGATAAGAGAGCGGTTAGAGAGGAGATAAGTGTCTTCTGCGAAAGGATTGGTGTTACTCGTTATCTTTTCAAGACTTGGGTTAACAATAACAAAAAGTTTTATCACTAATCAATAATTTAATCCTTAGTTAATACTAGTAGCATAATTCTAGTTCCATCTCATTTTCATTCCTAATGTTATTCTGCTTGTCATCCTTAACGTTCTTATTTTAATGGAATAGCTTTTTAGTTACTGTTACAGTTCTACTACTGTTTAATTTTGTGTTTTTTAATTTAATGATGTCCTTAATTACTATTGGCTTCACTCCTTAATTGTCTTTATTAATCTTACTTTTACGTCGGTGGGATTTGAGTTTTGACAAGACAACTAGCTGACGCTTAATTTATGGCCACTACTGCTAACCAATCAAAATATTATGCGAAAATAATTTTTAAGTAGTTGAAATGAACTGTGGACTTTTAGCGTTAACAGCGACGGACTGTGAGAAACAATAAATACATGTTTGCTTTTTGAACAAAAACACATACACATTTGTTTTACAATGAATTATTACAATACAAAACATAAACATAAACACATACTAATTTTTTAAAACTTTGTTATCAAATAATAAAAAGACATCTGGTACGGAAATAACTCAACATTGAATTTTTTTTTTTTTTGAGATTTGTTACGAAAATAAAGTGAGAATTAATAAAACAGCTAGATATTCGTTGACTAAAATGAAATTAATCTACTGAACAACTCGTATATGGGGCCCAGAAGGATTATAGATTATTATTGGGCTTAAAATGCCCAATAAGAACTTTTTAGAGAAATGCTCATTATATGATTTTTTTTTTTTTTCAAATTAAAAAGAGTATGACAAACCAACCTCTCAATCAATACCTGCACCTGGCGAGCAAACAAAGAACAACCATATAAACACATTCACACAAATTCAACAACATACCAAGACAGTATAGAAAGACAATCTTGAAGCTACTATTAAGAACATAACACCCCTAAGTTTCTACTCTTTTATATTAATATCCTAAAGTCAGTCACAAAATGTCAACTCAAAAGTGTCACACACACATAAAGGTCATTAATCTGTCAACAAATTACTCCTCCTTATGATCACATTCAGCTCCTACTCCGTTAACCGGTGCAACAGCGACTCAGTTATGCAACGGTGAATCTGGTTCAGAGTAAGTGTATGTAGAAGCAGAATCTTCCTTTGGAATAGCCACAAAGTTCAAAGGAGCTGTTGAGAGTTTCCTCACTTCCTTAAAATATCCGTTTTGTCCATGATGACCTGAGTAAGATCTTGGAGTCATCATAACGTCGCTATTTGCTGCTCCTGCTGAGTTTCTGCGAGGTGTAGGAGGCACAGATGCATTCCCATTGTAACCATTGGTCTTTCTTATGCTGTTGCTTCTTCTCGGACTCGGTTTAGATCCATAGATGGATTCCCTCCTGTTTAGTAACAGATCCTGCATCTTCTTTTGATCCTGCAGAGAGACATGACAAGATCATTACAACATGCAAGCCTTACTACAAAACCTTTTAAAGAGAGTAGTATTATGACAAACCCGGTAACGTTTCTTTTCTTCTTCCTGTTGTTTCCTTGTTAGTTTATAATCCTCAAGTATGGATACAAGTCGAACCTGAAGGAAACCAGTAACCATAGTCAAAACGAGAGAACTTTTAAAATCTACTTTAATGTTAAACTTTTAACTTACACCATCATAGAGAAAGGACTTTTGTGTTTGTTCCTCCCATAAAAGCGTTTTCTTGATGAGATTGTCAACCATTGCTTCAGAAAAACAATAAACAATAAGCTAAAGATCTCTCATCTGAATGTAGTGGACAAGAGACAAGAAAAACATACATGGGATCTTGTTTACTGTGATCCGAGCTCGTTCAGCATGCTTTAGGTTTACATGTCCTCCTCTTCCAGCGCTGTAGCGGTTCTCATCCTGAAACCAAACTAGGCATTACTCAGTTTCTTACACCCTTGAACAAAAAAAACACATTTTACCAGCATTTTCATAGGTATCTTTTTTTACCTGGTTGTATTCTTCAAGCCAATTTTCCTCTTCACAAGCAAATAACCAACGGTCAATCCTATCAATAATATCTTTCCTACTCTGTGCCTCTTCTTTGGTTTTGTTTATCTGCGCTTCTATATTAGCCAGAAGCTCCGAAGGGTCCACTAACCCTGACAAAACATAAGGATCAGCTACTCATATTTTGTGAGGGTAATAACATAAACTCTTATTAATCTTTAGTTCTTTACCAGAGTCAATTAAAGCAGTTGATTTCTCAAGAGATGTGCTTGTGTCAGGTTCAATATGAGCCAATCTGCAGAGATTCTCTAACTCGGACCTTCTTTTCATCACCAGCTCCTTCATTCTACTAGATTTCAGCTTGTTGAAACGGTCTACTTCCGCAGAAACCTAATAACATAGAAGGCCAAAAACATGAACTGGTTGAGAGTAATGACACTTAAAAGTTGGTAAAAGAAAACAGTATTTGTTGTGTAACCTGCTCAATTGTTTCAGTAGAAAGGATGTTTGGCTCTGTGACACCAGATTCAGATGCTCTCACAACACAACTCACTCTTGCAAATCTCGTTCTCTCTTCCTGAGGTGTGTCCAATAGATTCCATAGATCAAAAAGTGACCCCATTACATCTTTCAACTGCAAAATGAAATGTAAAAAATGCTTAACCATCAAAACTGTTATAAACTACAAAGACATGTTTTATCTATTTACCTTTTGAAACCGGAGTCTCCTTTCAGTTTTCAGCTTTTCAATCGTGTGTTGTAAACCATCCAACGTATCATCACTAATGTTAGTAGACTGCTCGTGGTTAGTCCTATGTAAGCTAGGGTGAACCTCACTAACAGTCTGACAAAAGTCAACTCCAAGAACACCGCATAGAGCGTGAACCTCATTCACATAATCCAACACCTTGTTTAAACGATCCGCCTACATTAGAAAAAAAACAAGAACAATGAGTTTGGTCCATCTTCTTGTGTATTCATGAGAAACAATCTTTCCTCACCTTCTCCTTCTGGAGCGAGCGGAGATGTGTTTGATACTCATTAAGCTTCCTAAGAGTCAAGTCTTGATCATCTTCAAGACTCAAAGAACCAAGCAAAGCTTCATTGTAACCAGAGAGTTCACCGCTCATCTTCTCAATCTGCGCCTTTACATCCACAAACTGCTTCACTCTTTCATCTTTTTGCAACCTCAAATCCTCAAGCAGAGGCGTCACATAGGCAAGCTTTTCTTTCAAAGATTTTGAACCTTTCTCCTTCATCTGCAAATACCAAAATAAAATAAAATCAAAATCATTGTTTCCAAGATAGTAGGTAGGTGAGAAACTTGCACATACAGGTGAGTGGATGTTTAAGACACCAAGAGAAGCCATTATAGAAGCAATCTCAGCTTCAATTGATACAAGTGATTGATGAAGCTGTGCTTTTGAATTTGCAGCTTCGTCAACTTTTCTTCTGTAAATTCCTAGACACTCCTTCTCCAGCTCCATTAGCATCCGGTCTTTCTCAGCATCACTCTCACCAATATCAACCCATATCTTCTGCTCCATACCCAAAAAAAAAACAAATTTGCCATTAAACCCATCAGAAACAGAGTTCTTACAAAGACATGTAGAAGAAAAGGTGAAGACTTTATCTTATAATTTGAATACTAAACAAAACCCTAAATTCTAGAATTAGTGACAAAGTTCACAGTAACCCTTAAACCTAAAAAGGAGACGACTTTGACCGTTTTCTCCTTACATAGAAAACAGAGTTGTTCTGTTTCAAGAAACCCTATGTCTCCAAGAAACAGAGAAGAGAGAGAGAAAGAGGTTGAAGAAGAAACCTGAAGCTCTCGAAGCAGAGCATTACAAGTAGTGTTGTTACGCAAACAGAGACTCGTAGGGCTTCCAATCTCAAGCATTTCACCGAGTTTTGCTTCTCTTTCTCTCGCTTACTTTCTCAAAAGTTAGAATCTTTAACCAGAACAGAGCAGAGCTTGTGACAATGGCTGCTTAAAAGAATCAAAGAAACCACACTACTCAGCAGAGTTAACAAGTTTCAGATCTGAGAAGCTTAAACATAGAAAAAGTTTCTTGCCACTTTTGCAGAGAAGGAGAAAGATTGATCAGCTAAGCATAGAATTCCGAGCAAAAGTTGCAAGAAAAGAGAAGTGATTATATGTTGAAGAATGTATAAAGAAGAAAGATAAAATTAAATATAAAAACTGAGCTTCTTTTTGTCATATTACATTAATGTTATTTTTTGGCCGTTACCTAAAATGTTATTTAATATCCTGTTATGTTACATAAACAATACGATTAAATACCCGTTGAGTATTGTGCAAGCGCTTCGGTGAGCGCGTGGCTCTTAAAGGGGAGCTAATTAGGAAAAAAGGAATGAGATTTGGCTTCTTTAGTGAGATGTATATATAAAGTATAAAGTATAAAGTATGTATAGTATCATCATGGTATATGCATACGTAGTTTGATATGCAATATGCAACATATGATTAAAGTGATCTAAATGATAAACTAGTTGATTTTCTAAGCAAAACAATGGTGTGAATGGTAATGAATAGACTAATACCGACATTGCAATGAGCCTTTTTATCATGAGAATATAAAGTTAAAGCACTTGCAAACATAAATTCTTTTTTTTGGTGTATGGAGCTTTACATTAATGCAATGTTTTGACAAGAAAATATGCCAAAGTGGCCTAATCAAAATGGAGGATGTGGTGGTGGCCGACGTCACACCACTCCGCTAGTTTCATTAAGATATTCTCTTTATTAAATCAAGCACAAATTTAGAATCCTATCCAGACCTTTAATTATTGCGCTCCACAACTACTAATCAAATATGCAATTATTATGACACTATTCATATTATGATGTACGTGTTTGTATCTTAACCATACTGATTTCCAATAAACTAAGATGGGTGCTGATAAAATACAAGTCAAAATCTTTTTGGTTAACAGCAAAAAAGGCGACCAGTGGTTAAACCCTGCATTATTAGTCGACAGTTTAAGTTCTAACCACTCCAGATATGAATTAATAAGTTCAATGCAAGTTATAGAATAATATTTTCTTGATGCATCAATGATAAACAAGCTACATATAAAGATAAACAATGGAGTTTATAAAATAAAAAAACAAGATCAACAATGGAGTAGTACTCATAATAAAGATTGTGTTTGTTTCCTGTTCCATGGAGGTTATAAACATATTTCTAAGAATACTTTTTTACTATGGCTCACTGAACTTTATTTTTTAGGATGTGTGATTAAAAAATACTGAGTAATACTTGGGTCATGAATACAATTTGAACTTTCATATGTGTTGATGATTTGCATTCTATATATGATTATTACACAAATCAATAAAAACACACCCAAACGCAAAAAATTCACATATCCATTGAGAACTTGTATGGATTCTTACATTACAAGAATAACAAGGAAATGAAAGATTGTGTTCTATATAATTTGTTTCGAAGGGTTGAGATAAGTTAAAACTAAAATGAGCGTGTGGTCGACCCCACATGTCCGGATACTAATTGCTTATAATGTATATTATATAGATCCAACTAATTTTTGACCAAAAAAAAAAAAAAAGATCCAACTAATACAAGAAGTTAAAGATGCAATCATGTAAATGAGAAATCGAAAAAGAATTATTAGTGGAAAGAGAAAAGGATCAAATGTGATCATCACAGAAAGCAGAAGGGGTTTGATTAGAGAAATATATGAATATATGCAACATTTCTCAAATGGCTCCTCCTCCTCTTCCCTGTATGCTATTTGTCTCTGTGTATACTTGTTTTAATTCATACAATTGTAAGAAGATTAGTGATAAAGTAAAGATCATTAAAAACAATTCTAGATATTTAAGAAGACCACAAACCAATGCCATTGAGAAATAGTGGATAACATTCCTACTAATATTAAAACTTCTATCAACAAAAACCATTCAAAACAATTTTTGATGTTGAACTTTATATGGTCCAAGTTATAGATCTATACTCCCCAATTCACAACTAGAAGAATCCTCTTGATAGCAATGAGTTTCTGACAACATGATTCAGTTTCATTTGGAAGCATTAGCTTTACATTCATCACGTACACACACAGACTAATAAACACACGTGTAACCTGAAAAGGAGCTTACGTTTTGTTAACGTAAAGACACAAACAGCACATGGATCTAATATCATATATTGCATCGAGGAGGAGGAGGAAGAGGAGGAAGAGGTTGTTGGATAAATGATTTAGGCAATTACAACACCAAACCCAGTACTGTTTCAATAATTTTGGTTAGGTGTGTCATATCTGTATAAGATATGTGTGAATACAGCTAGAGAATTCCACGAAGCTGATTGGTCAAAACTTTTGACTCAAAGAAAATGAAGACAATTTCACCTAAACTTCAGAAACAGACAAAGACATGTCTCTTTTCATACCGTCCCGTTTGAGACTTTGCTTAACTGGACTAACGTTACGGCACTGTCTAGGACCACCATAGATTCAATGGAGATTCAATAGTCACATAAGTCAACCTTGCTGACTGTATGCACAATTGTGATTGTTCCTTTATGACTCTTCTGTTCAGTGGTCTGAAGCCCACTTACTAAACTACTATAGGAACTGGACTAAGCCAGCAACAAGCCCAAACATAACTCTATTTAGTGAGTAGTATTTATAAGTATTGTTCACTAGAGCAGGATCTCTAACGTTTGATTATAATTTTGATAACTAAACGATTTTTTTTTTAAGACTAGAAAACGTCAAAACATGTAAAAAATAGATAACTAAATGAACTCGCCGCTCTTTTTTAAAGTTTTAAAAATTGCACTCTATATCATTCTCCTCTTCGGCTAGTTGATCTGTTTTACCGTCATCACCTTCCTTGGCTGTTGCAACTGATCTGTTACAATCTTCTTCGTCTTTCGTCTTCATCTCCATCTTTCCTTCTTCAGAGTTGCTTCCAATGCTCTTGTTGAATTTCTCTGTGGAGCCTGGTGGAAGGAAGACACCAGTGCCAGAGATAGGCACTCTTGGCTGTGGTAGTAAGACACCACCTGGAGAGGCAAGCTGAGGAGAAGGTGCTTTGACTATCGGCGGTGGAGTCCAGTTAGATCCGGTTAAGGAGTTTCTCGGCTGAGATTTGGTGAAAGTGATGAGAATCCTTTGCTTTTGTATGGAGTGAATAGCAAAGTTGGCAAGATCTGCAGATTTGCCTTGTACCAGAAGAAGAGATCTGTTTCAAAAGCACATCAAAATATATAATTCGAATCATAAAACTTTATTGAAAGATCTTTGTTGAACCGGTTATAGTACCCGGGAGTGAGAGACAGCTTGAGAGAGCCCTTGTAGTCCCCTGGATGATCAAACACAATGACTCTTCCAAATGTGAAATCACATTCTGACAAGGCCAAGATCCCAACCGGTCGTCCAAACCAGGGAACAAACTTATGAGACTGCGAGTGATCTCCCTACACAAGAAGACTCCTACTTCGTTTAGAAAAAAAAAACAGACACAAAACTAGTCTTAATTTAAAAACAGAATTTTAGCAAATCAGTTTCCAAAACCTCGTTGAAGAAATCAATGATGCATGCGTCTGGTTTCACAGGTATGATTTGCTTTGACACAAAACGTTCAATAATGTCTGAAAGTAATGATGGGATTGGCTCTATTCTTCTACCTGCACCATTACAACTCATCTCTCATGTTTATTAAACCAATAGAGAGATACAAAAAAAAAAAAGTAAATAAGACTTTTCAACGGAACTTGCCTTTGATTCTACTCTCATCATCATCATCATCAGGGATTGTATTAGCTATGGGGAGACCGAGTTGGATCATCTCACGTTCATGTCCTTTATAAGGAGGCCTATACCTCACATACGCCTCACCTGTTTTTTTTGTCATCAACATTGGTTTCAAGACCTGAGATTCAAATCATTAGAAGAGATTCTTACCTTGGAGTTGACCACTTTTTCCAGCGTTTCTCAGATTGTTTGCAAGAGAAACGAGTTGAGAAACTTCATTGACGTCAACCATTTTCTCATATAACTTCAATCCTTCAACAACATTAACCTATACACACAAACAAAAATATAGAATCTAGTATTATTGTAGGTGCTAAACAAATAAACAAAACAATTAAGAACATTACCAATTTTGCTTCA
Source organism: Diplotaxis tenuifolia (assembly GCA_014822095.1). Lineage (NCBI taxonomy): Eukaryota > Viridiplantae > Streptophyta > Magnoliopsida > Brassicales > Brassicaceae > Diplotaxis > Diplotaxis tenuifolia. The sequence goes on from JABAYD010008775.1 coordinate 40,081, forward strand.
TACATCTCTTGGACGATAAAAGTCTTTGCCATGCTTTCAGAACAACACTCTTTATCTTTCTCGTCTTGCGTTTCCTCAGAACTGAGATTGTTACCTGAAAGAAAGAACAACAACACATATAATCTCAAGTATCAGTTGAAATATCTAAGTGTTAAGGGTTTTCTCCAAAAGTACCTTTAGAAACAGAGTTGCAATCATGGTTCTTCACTATTTCCTCTTGAGCAGACTCAGTTTCTTCCACTATTTACACAATATACATTGCACCAACTCAAACCAAATTGTAGATAAGAAGACTTAACAAACCAAAAAAAAAAAAATTTACTTTTCTTACAAGGCAAGCAAGCTAAGAAGCCAACACAAAAGACTATTTACATTACCTATCTTAACCTCAGAAACAGACAATGCCTGGTCATCATCACTTGCTACCTTAGTTTCACGCTTGTTTCTCACCATAGACTCAGCTCCTCCTCCTCGTCTGTAACCACCACCATGATGACGATCCTTGTTAAATCCAGGCCCTGATCTCCTTCCTCCAAACTGATCAGAAGAACTGTAATGCCTCCTTCCCTGTTGCCGTTTCGAAGCAACTTGTTGTAGAGAGTGAGAGATGTCAGCGATAGAGTAAAACTGTTGCGCATAGAGAACTTGAAACCAGCTTGCTTGACGCTGTTGGATGGTCGAGATGACGGATTCGTATTCGTTTTGTTCCCCGATTGCTACTAGATGTTGGCATAACGAGTCGATGATGGCGTTGGCTGCAACCAACTCCCCACGAATCCACCAGATAAACCCGTCTCGCTCGTCAGGGATCCAGGATCCGACCCATGATGGAGTCACGGTTCCACGTGGCATTGCCATTTGGTGGAGTTTGTTTCTTTTTTTTTGGTTTTGATGTCAAAGACAAGGCAAAAGCTTATTACTTCAAACAAATCTGCAGAAACAGATGAAATATAATAATGAGCTAGTAGAATTCAAGCAGATAGTACAGTCAATCATGTCAAGATGTCGACTTTAACGTGATTCAGATAAAACCCAGGAAGAAAGTTGATGATTTTTTTTCTTTTAATTAATTTAAAAAAAAAAACGAATTATAGAATTTTAAAAAGAATGTAAAGAGAGGAATGACCAATAAAATGTGAAGGTTTTTATGAGGCGAAACAGAACAGATCTGACTCAAAACGAGTATTCACGTCGCTGAGTAAAATAAAAGAGATATAATAATTTTTGTTAAAATGAATGAGAGAGATCTTAGGGCTTTTTATTTAGAACAAGAAGGGTTAAAGTGATAAGTTTAGCTTCGTTAATACGCAGGCGTTTAACAGTCTAAAACGATGGCTTAGGTCTCACATCCCTCTCAATCACATTTTTATCAAATTCTTATTGCAAAATTAGTAGTTTATATCTTACTGTATATTCAGAACAAAACAAAAAAGATCGAATAACTACGCAAGATTACATGCACTTGACATAAAACTTTAGTTTCACATTAGCGACCTAACTAAGGTCGCTTTCGTCTCTCATACAAGATTATCACAGTCACCTTTTAATGGGCCTAATGACACAATATATCATATGATATGATTCACATATGGATCAAACATGGGCCTACGAGATAAGCTGTAGGTTTTGTTTTCTTCTTGCAACGGACTGATTGTAGGCTTCGTTTGAAACTTATGAGCTAGGTCCCTTTGAAGGCTGATTGTAGGCTTTAATCGTATGAGATTTTATGTTGTGGTTTGTTTTCAAAATTTAACTTTCATTATGTGAACTTAAACTTTAGATATAACTCATATCAGTAGACGTCAACACATACATTAATATACACTATGTGAAAGCTGAGTCAGCTGAGTATGACTAGTAATCCAATCTTAATCTTACACTAATTACAAATTTTCTGCTTTCTTCACCAAAGTCGTTGATAAGTTAATGGGATATAACTGTATATAACCGGGTCCACATATAATACAAGGACACGTATAGAGATCATTGTCGACGCTGTTATCTTTACTCTTCTTAGTTGATCAAACTCCAACCAAAACACTAAAGTAAATTATAATTTTACTAAAGACTTGGTTATATGTTGAGAGAAGATATGAGATTGATCTTTTACATGAATCATCACAAAGTTAAAAGAAAATATATATATATATATCATTTTAGCTCTATATATAGATCTTTACCAGGAAGATGCCATCTGGAGCCTGGAGGATACACCGCTTGTTAAACCATACAACATAATTTTCTACCTGCCCATCTCTTCGACAAATATGTCCATAGTATAACAAATCTTTTGTTTCAAACAAATTAAAGTTGGCCAAAAAGATTATCTTCAGGGACCCCTTTAATTCGCACAAGTGTGTTTTTGGGAAGATTCAACTCCACTTTTCTTCACTGAATAAGTAAGAGTGATTCAGAAAACATAGCACGAAAGTCACCCCAAACGGACCCACAATTTATAATGTCCATGTACCTAGACATGACATATGGATGACACATTGTATACGTGAGTGAGCTGAACGTGTAAAATTGGTCACGTAAAATGGACAGTGAAGTCAATAATATTTGCTGGCAGAACCAAAAACAAAGTCAATAATATTTATTGGATCTGTTGAAATACTTGTACAAGATGAACAAACGTAATCATTTTTGTTGAAAACCAAGATTATGAGAACATACCAACATGCTGTTACAAAAAAAAAAAAGGAGAACATACCTACATGCATGTTCATATGAAGAATGATAATATGCATGAAATCATTTTTTTTATCGTCCTAACTCTTAACTCATACTAATTTCTTATATTCCTCTTGCTGTTTTTTATAAATGTTCATGTATGATTTTGTGTTACCATTTTATCAAATTTGACATTGTATTCCTAAATTTATAGTTTACTTAAATAATCAGTAGTATGATTTTATTTATTTTTATATGCGTCAAACAAATTTAAAATATTTTTTATTATTATATTTCACGACAATTTTTAGTGGGGTAAATTAAAATATCTCAGTGCTGTTATTCCATCGCTCAGTCCATAATTCATATTCCTATACAACATAAAAAATGCCAAAAATGCCCCTCTAGCTAAAATAATACACACCACCGAATCATATCGACTCAGTTCCATCGACGCGGTGGCTCTTGCTCCGGCGCTTCCCATGGCGGTGACGGTGAGGAATCCCACCAAACGTTACAGGATCATATAACCTGAGACGTTTAGCCTCCTCCGGGTTCACCACACACTCCGGCAAAACCACCTTGTACCTTGCATGGTCGTAGCAATACGAATAAGTCATGTGTTTCCGCCGCAAACTGTCCATTTTCTTCCTCTGAGACTCCGTTATCTCCGACGCTAGCCGGAGATCCTCTTCCGCTCCGTCTTGGAAGCTCGGAACCTTCTCGATAGGGTCAACCGCGCAGCCGTGGAGGCTCAGGTCAGTGAACTGAGCAACATAAGGGGCAAATTTGTAATTTACACCGTACTTGCCACCGTTGGTCGCCCATTTAGACCCATCCCATATGGTTGCGTATAAAGACATTGGCTTCGCCGGGAAGTCACCGCCCATAGACGCCGTACGTTTGACCTCTCTGATCGGAATATTGTCTACATAAAATCTGCCATAAAATAAAATAAATAAGATGATGTTTCATATCCTGAAAATTATCTTAAAAATATGACATTTTTGGTTAAAATTCTAGGTTTTTTTAATGGACTGGATTTAGATTCTCTCTTCCAAAAATACTCTGCTTGGGTCTTTAATGTTTGCCTGAATCAAAAGCTGTAAAGCACAAACTTTCCGGAACAAGAAGCCAAACTCCACTTGCTATAAAGTTGAAAGAAACAAAAATAATAATTCATCACATACATTTGGCTTTCTTTTAATAGAAACATCAAGTGAAGGTTATGGAGTTTACTAGACCATTAAAAGGCTCATAAAAAGCCAAAAACATTAAGTGACATGATTAACTTCTCTAAGCTGAACTAAGACTTAAGAGAATGATGATTAAGAACTAATTAAGATGGATTTGTTTATTAACTTACATGATGTGAGAAAGAGACCAGAGGATACTGTATTGATGAAAATCCTCTGTTGGGTCGAACCAAAGATTGTATCTTTCTTCTCTGCCCTGATGTGTGCTTCCATTGCCATATATGTTGGTCTGAATCCTCCATTCTTTGCCTCTGATATTCCCAAGAAACTCAAAATCAATCTCGTCATGATTCTTCTCATATGTGTCTCCATTTGACAGCTGATAATAAAAAAGATGCATAGAAAAAGGGATTAAAATAGTGAAAAAAGTCTTCAAGAGAATATCTTTAATTGGTTAGTAAAAAAATCAAGAAAATCTTTAATTGGTTAGTTAAAAATCAAGATAAGATTGATGCTTACATAAAAGGCGATAACAACTCCTGCAGAGTAATCTGCTGGCAATTTGATAGAAGAACTGAAGAACCCATGTAAGTAAATATCATTCGAGACAAAGCCAGAGCCTGCAAATATGATTACAGAGGAATATGTCACTAAGTATTTAAAAAAAAAAAAAAAAAAAAGACTCAAGAGGGACCAAGAACACAAACCGGTTCTCTCATCAAGTATTAACCGGACAGATTTTCCGTCTCTGTGAACAATCAGATTCTGGTCACCGAATAGATGTGTGTAACCTTCGTCAAACTCTATAAGAGGAAGCTTTTGCAGAGCAAATCCAGAGACCAAACCGGTGAAAAGTGACATGAAAACTAAACATCGAGCTAGAAACCCCATTCTTGTGGACTGTGTAAACGGTTCTCTGTATAGTATTACAGAGGGAGAAAATAGAAGAAATATAAATGGATAACTAAGCGTGTTGAAGACGAGCTATGGAGGTGTGTTGAGAAAGAGAAGAGAGAAAGAGCATGCATACCAAGATATCGACTGCAGAGTACGTCTGGCTATAAATGGTTCATATTTCTAGGAATTTAAGTTTTATTATAATGTCAACTTACTTTTTCATAATTACCCTTTAATTTAGTACACTGAATTAAGTGTACATGTTGACAACAACCAAAAAAGAACAAAAGAAAAAGAAAAAGAAAATTGGTAATACATTGGACTGAAAGAATCTTGAAACATGAATGTGAACAAATATAATCAACTTAATAATTAAGCACGAAAAAACTTAATAATTAAGCACATTTTTTCTGTTAAAAAATGATTAACAATCTAACTATATAATCACGTTGAAATTTAGAGAATCCTGAAGAAAAGAACAAAAGATATATAAAAGCCGGAGAGAAGCTGACAAAAATGGCCATAAACCATTAGGTGCTTTGGTGCGTACACATGTGTCCCGCCCGACAAATAGTCACAGGTAGACTCACCCACACCTCAACTTTTTTTTTCAGAAATGATATTAAATATTTTAGCAGAAGTATTTGTTTCGACCTTTACAACATTTTTAGTACCAAATACTAATATAAAATATAAGTAAAAAGGGTCAATTAAGATAGAAAATAATTATAAACCGAAAATAAATAAATTATAAACCGTAAATATTGTTTGTTTGTATGATCATTACACAATTCAACACTAACAAAACTGTATTTTACACACAAAATTGTAAAGAAATATGGATAGAAATTGACAACAAAAAAGGTCCCATTTAAAGAAAAAGTTAAATCATAAGAGTAAAAAAATTGGTTCGACGCTTTACGATAATAAAAACAAATAAAAGCCGATTTGATTAGCCTCCCCGTTTGCCATCCCGTTACATTCCCGACATCACCAAGTGATTGAATATTCAAAAATGTACCCTTAGTATTAAATAAATCTCATAAATCAATCCGCGATCGAAGGAGAATCGCGTCGTGTGCAAAAAATAACACAACCGCCAAAAATTGTTGAAAACGCAGCTGTGATGTGACAGTAGCACCATGGAGTCAGTGGCCAAGATGTAACGTTTGACACGGCGGAGCAAAGCCTATGAATGCCTGAAAAATGCCCGTTGGTCTGAGAAAAACGGTATCGTACGAATCAGTGAAGTAATTGCAACTTTGACTTAACTACTGGAACTAAAATTAAATATGTCTACCTAATCTCCTGCCAAATTACTATGGTTGAATCAAATGCATATATTTATGATATACTGCAAAGTTTTCTATCAAAATAAACGTTCTCTCTACGCATATGATATCAAAACACGCGAGTTCACTAATTATTCTGGTATTTTTCATTGGTAAGAGCATCTTAAATACTTATAATCAAAATTCAAGAATTTCTCATACATTCGATTGTTTTATATTCAAGCCATACATCAAAGTGAGGGAAACTAGACCGTCCAAACTGTAGAGTACATCACTTTGACTTTGTCACACTTAACCATAACGTTGGAGGGATGACATTGTTTTGTGAATGATGTGAATTTGTGTTCAGTCTTAGCTTAAATTTTGTTAGGTGAGTGCTGACGTATACACATTTACACCATGTCTACATCAAGTAGCCGTTGGACCGTGACACAGTCTCGCAGCTAAACTAGTCTGTGCAGCGCAATTATCGGCCACATTGACGTCCGTTAATACTCTTCTGTGGATGAATATAAAGTGTTTGTCAGCTGAGATGGGTCCATGCATGAATAGAACAATTTACGTTATCATTTGCTATGTAGTGTATATGTTTGGTAGGTACACAAATAACATTTGTTTGATTAAAATAATTAATTTGGGAACTTACAACGGTCATCATCCCAACAAGTGTGCTGGGAGCAAAGTAGCGAAGAAAAGAGTTCTGTGCTAACATGAGCGTAGTAATGCACGTGAGCTAATGGGAGATCCCAATGTGCATGGAATATTCACGTGCGATATTTTTTGTTTGCATCAAATCTTAAAGAGGGCAAATCACAGCCGTTAACTTCTTGTATTGGGATTTTATCCCATGCATCTGTGAGTAATTGTTTCGTTGATGGTTCCAACGGCTACGATTCGAGATTTGGTTTTGTGCTTTAACCAACAGTTAGCCGAGTTAATGGTAATCGATCACGTCTGATTCGCTTAAAAGGCATTGTGGGGCTAACAAACTGGTGTTATTGTCAAGGACCCATTAGAAATAACACTCCAAAGCTTATAAAGGCCATGCCAGTTACGTATCGTCAGAAACAGTTCCTTAATTTTTCAAAGCCCAATATGGAACATATTATCATTATGTAACACACATCATTGTTTGACAAATAAATGAAAATCTTATCCTTCATTTTCCTTCTCCATCTAAATTTGACCATGTGTTATTTGATATAATTATGTTTTTTGAATGGTTTTCTTTACCATATATTGTTCAAAGAAACAATATACTATGTGCCAAATTATGTAGAGGAAGAGTTTGACCATGACTTCTTTGATATAATAACTATGATATTTGACTGAATGAATTCAGTTGAAAAACAATAAGAATCCAGTTTTCTGATCATATATTCAAAGGAACACATTACCTTGGGTCAAAATTAAGACTTTATAGTATAAAATATATAGATGATATACGAATAATCTACTGTTGAATCGTTCAAATTATAAATTTGGTCAAGATAGTTGACAAGAAATTGGCATTTTTTCATCTTGGTTTGAAATTTACTCTTAGAGCACAATTATCGCAAGCTCTTAATGGGCTTCTTAAGCTAATTTTGATTTAAAGAAAAAAGAAAAACACTCATTAACTGAAGATGCGGATCTTAATTGAGGCACATAAGAAGCGACTCTTGAGGGACACGTGTAGCAACATTAGAGAACAGAGGAGAGGTGTCTTCGTCGATTGCGTTTTTTCTTCTTTCTCTCTCGAAAGCTCTCTCTCTTGTCGTCTCCTCCGAGAGAGAATTCTTCTTCTTCAACAGAGAACGGTCTCGAGCTTCATCTTTCGTTGAGCCTGGATCGAAAGCGATATCGAAAATGCAGGGTTTTTCACGCTGATGATTTTTCTTCTTCGTCGTCACCTTCTTCCTTGAGCAGAGCTAGTGTGACTGCTGGGATCAAACGAATTGCTGATTCCATGGCGGCTATTAGTGGGTTAGATTCTCCTCCTTTCCTTCTCCATCTCACCGAACAAAACCAAAACAATCAAAAACATTTCTCTTATTTCCTTCTCACCAAACAAAACAAAAACAATAAAAAACAATCAAGAACTTTTTATTAAGAACCTTGCAATAAAACACTTAAATAGGTGAATTTTTTAAGTTTGTATCTTAAATTACTTTTTGTACTTAAAAGCATTAAAAAACAATAAAAATCCATATTATGGGGTTATGCAATAATCATGCTCTTACGTTTTTTTAACTCTTCCCTACCTCTCAAATTTTAAGAATAAATAATATTATTTTATTGGGCATAGTATCTTGACCTCCCTCTCTTTCGGTCTTTCCTCTATTCTTCGTCTTGGAGCCCTCTCTTTATACAACTTAAAGATCAATAATTTATAACATCAAATAATTAAGATTGCAGCTCTAGGAAAAAGGCAACAGAAGGTAGGGCCAAAGTGAGTTAGATAGATGAGATTAGAATCAAACGTACGAAAAAATCCAAAAGATTGAAACCCTTAGCTGTCGTCGCTGTAGAAACCCCATTCATTTTTATTCCAAACCCTTACACGTAAGCAATTCATTCGTTCACCAATTCTCTGCATGACAAGGTTATACTAAACTAACAACAAATTCGAGCTAAGTTATGTTTTTTGGTCATAGTTATTAGGTCACCGAATGAATCAGTTTATCAGAAAAAAATGTATGTACATAAGCTAAACATTAGATTTATATATGGTGTAAACATTTGCTTGTGATTTATGTTTCATTTTTTAATAATAAGACAGTTCTATTATAATATTTTTGGGTTGTTTTCATCACACATCAATTATTTTGGTATAAATAACCCTTTAAGATATCATCCGTACCCGACATAACCTATACGCAATACACAATCTAGCACATTCTCTTCTCTTCTGTTCTCTCTCAATATTGATTGACTCATCATCTTCTTGAGCAAGAAGCGAACCAAACTAAAATCAAAGAATGGACGTCTCAGCAGATCGAACAACTTTTAAGCGTCACTCGTCGCTTTCGACGCTTGTGGCTCACTTCTTTGGCATATTAGCCGTTGTTCTGATGCTCATATGGCTTCTCCATTACCGCGAAGGCATCGAGTATGACTCCGACAATCCCCTTAAGATTTTAAATGTAAGTTTGTGTCTTTACACTTTGTGTGTGTTTACATATCCACTTCAAACCGTTCATGTTTTAACTGGATTAAAAACAAATTCTAATGACTTCGGAATTGGGTGATATATATATATATATAGGTGCACCCATTTCTCATGTACTGTGGCTTTCTCTTCCTCGTGGGACAAGGTAATTTAACCGCGACCTAAACAAATAACAAAAAAATTTACATATTATTATGGTAGCTTTCGTCCATATACAGAATGTTTTTATGTTGGCTTAATGTAATCAACAGAAATGGGTGCATCCAGACTGCAAAAAAAACATTCGTTATTATGCATGAAGTAATTCTAAATAATATTGTGACAATAATTGTGCAGCGATGATGACGTACAAAACGTCATATGCCTCGCACCAAGTACAGAAAATGGTTCATGGTGGGCTTCACTTAATAGGATTAGTTCTTGGTATTGTTGGAATCGCAGCTGCTTTTAAATTCCACGACAAATTAAACCTTAAAGACATGGTCTCTCTACACTCCTGGATCGGCCTCACCACTTTCATCCTCCTCGGCCTCCAGGTTAATTTCAATTCACATATTTGAACACTAACGTTAATTAAACCATATTATTTGTTAAAAATCTGTGGTGGTGGTGATGTAACTTTACAGTGGCTAGTTGGTGCATTCACATTCCTTGCGCCACAATCTTCATCAGGGACAAGAGCAAGGATGATGCCGTGGCACGTCCTAGGTGGTCGGGCTCTGCTTTATATGGGTATTGTCGCAGCACTCACCGGGCTCATGCAGAGAGCCACGATGCTTGGTCAGAGCACAAACGCAGAGTCACGTCTCATTAACTTCACCGGCTTAGCCATTCTACTCTTTGGCGTTTCCGTCGACTTCTCCGTCGCTCTTGGCCGTTATGGTTGACGGATTCCTATATTAGTCTACCGAATAAATTGATCTTTATATTCATTGTATCATTCAATGAGTTCTTGTTTATTTGATTGTTTGTTTTGGTGTGTAAATGTGATTGGTGTGATATCTAATCGGGTCCTGAGAGTGATTATTTGATTCTAAATTATACTTTTGGATGTTTTTTCTTTGTTGTTATTTCATCTTTGATGGTTACTTAAAAGTTATTATTTGCATATTTTAATTGTAGTGGTCAGAAAGCAATTTCAACGGTTCGAAAATTTCCATAAAGAATCTGATAAAGGTTCATTTATCTTAGAGAAACAGAAACTTTATCTTCTGGCCAATATAAAAGACAGTGACGATTAAAAATAGAAGAAATCTTTTAGACTTGATCAAAGAGGAAATAGAAAATCATTTCTAATAAAAAGGGAGTGTACTGGTATCTGGGAAAATAAGCAATAAATGTGTGTAGCAACAGAAATGGTGGCCTAATGATTGGTATTAAGTTAATACCAATACAAGAGCTAAATAAGGTATAGAAATCTGTTTATATACCTTATGTATATGTTTGTTTTGTAAATGGTGATAATAACCTGTGAGTTCGTATGTAGACTTGAAGTATACTGTGTTCTGGTTTTGAGGTATTTGTTTTTGTGGATTGCTTACTGCTCAAGCAACCATTCCAAGCTCTGTATACAGAAACGCAAATTTCAAATAAATCCATTAACTCTTTTAGTGGAGAAAAGGAGGTCTGATACAATGAAAGTGGTGTCGAATAAAATACCTTGACGCATTCAGGCAGGTCGTTATCTTTTGTTCTAACATGAACCTGCAGAAAGAGAGAAAGAGGGTTTGGGATTGTGAATATTTTGTATGTTCTTGAAGTCTTTTAAGTAGTTTTGAAGAGATTTGGTACCTTCATGACTCGTTGGTAGGCTGCGATTTTGTTGTGTTCAATGCAGGCGAGAACTACTAGTCCAGCTGCTACAGTTGAAGGCCAAAAACAGAGTTGAGTGTGATCGGAAAGTGATGTAATGGCCAAGGATTTGGCTTTTTTTTCAACTTCTGGATTGGCTCGTGCAACTTTTAGGTAAAACCTGAGTTGTATCAATGATAGTTGTATGTATAAGTGTCTTGGAACAGAGAATTTATAGTAAAGGGTAACTTTACCATAAGAAGCTAAAGATTGTGGGTGAGAAGCATTTGAAGTTGAGAACTTCTTGAACCAGCCACTCCATTGCCACAACTTCACACCTGCTGTACTTTAGGTTCTGGATGTAGAAGTTCCTTTTCCGGATGCTAATCAAATGGAGAAAGTATCAGGAGCGCATCTCAAAAAGAATTGAACTATTGCTGCGTGTGTGCAGAAGGTTTTTGTAGAACAGAGCATTTGGGAAACAGTATCCAATATTTAACACACACACACGACTATATATGTTTTTTTAGGCTATTACTACTCCCTGAAAGTGTAAAACTCAGTTTCTTGAAATGGCATTCTTTCCTATTAAGACCCTTTAGGTCATCATGAACACTACAAGTAAGAATAACGAAGACGGATAAATGGTTGGTTGGTACCTATTGTAAAGTTGGTTTTCTTCAATTCTGGTGGCCAGAGTAAGACTCGCAATCCCGACTAGTACTAGAGTCCTCTCGCTCTTGAAAGATCCTTTGCTCAGGAAACGATCCAGCAGACTAACTCCTAGGAACAATGTCTCTGGCTGTAGCTCCATTTCAGAACATTCCTGCGTATTGTCAGTGAGAAGACAATCGTCAACAAAAGAACACCATATAAGCTCGCTGATACATAGATAAATCACATCTAGATGAGCTATAAATTTAATTAGACTAAAGCAGAGTTCTATAGACACATAAACTTCGATCCTAACATCAGTAATTATAATAAATGGGATCTACACATTGCATAAACCATTTAGAATCCTCTCTTACTGATTACATGAGAGTTCACTGGATATATAATCAAATGCATATAAGAGCAGAATGATAATGTTCATACCTCCACAATCCATTGAACCATGATTAAGCGCAGTTGTGGGATGAACTCAGTATGATCCATCATGGAGCAGTAAGCCTTAGCACAATCACGCAGATACGCATGACTTCTCTCTCTTTCCCTCAGCAATTGATAGCTCTCTTCCACCTCTTCATCTTCAAACCTTAGCAGCTAAAAACAATAATAACAGAACACGTCTCAGATCAAATCACACTACCAATCGAGTGAAAATTCCAAGCAATTAACCTCATCTACAAGCTGTAATCAATAGCAATTACTCCAAGCGATATGAGAAAGCATTATACACTTACTTCAGATTGAGTTTCACGGCTTTGATCCTGGCGAGAAGATTCGAAATCGTTCGGGATTGTGGATCTACAGAACTGTTCCACGAATTGGAGGTAGAGAGAGCGAGTATGTGAAACAGGAGAATCAAAGCTAGATTTCTCAGAGAATTCACTTCCAGAGTCGAAGAAAATCGACGGAGTGTAATCCGACGAAACGTCGTCGGAGTACTGCGAAAACATCTCCGATGACTCATCCTCGTCGTAATCCGAAACCTCATCGTTAGAGAACGCCTCTTTACAAGCGAGATCGGAGACGCATCCGATTCTCTTAATCTCCGGCTTCACTTCCACGAGTCCGCTCGGTTTCGAGATTTCAGTTTCTTCGTTATCGCCTCCTCCTCCTCCTCCGGTTACGCTCCCGAACTTGGAGCAAGAGTCCACTCCCGAAACGAACGAAACGACGTCGCTCTCCTTATTCTCAGCAAACGTCACGTCGGATCGTGCGAAGGACGTTTCGCTTACTTCGATCGCGTCTCCTTCCTTCTCCTCGGTTAGCTTAGAGTACGATCTCGTGATCCTCCGAAACTTAGGATCAGCGATCACATCTTTGCCAGGTACAGAGACTACTTCCTCTTCGATTCGAATCTTCTTTAGCTTCGAGCTCTTCTCGACTCTGCTAGAACCGCAAGAAACGTTGTCATCGACTGCAGAAACCACATTAGAGCAGGAATCGACTGAAGCGGTGGATAGTGGAGAGATCAGAGCTCTCTTCCGGCGTGAATGTATTGATTGAAGCTTCTTCACGGCGGCGAACGGCGTCGCCGCAGCCTTACGCTTTGAGTTCCTCGTCGCGATCTCTTTCATCTTTCGAGACGAGAATTTCAAATTCGAATTTGAAAATGGAAATTCGTTTTTGGTTGGTTGGTTAGAGACTGGAGAGAGGGAGGCGGTTATAGTGAGAGAAGTGGTGATGGTGGAGAGTGAGAGAGAGGTTCTTATACGCTGCGGGTAGGTCCACGTGAACCTCCTTAATAATCCTGTTTTAGTGGTCGCAAATCGTATATTTGGGACGCTAATCTTCTTTGACAATCTAGATCAGCGTTTGCGTTTGAATTTTTGCACTTTGTTTCTCAATGGCTGAAACCACGCGTTTTGATAAACTTGTTGGTATTTTATTTTATAAATTTGTTTCTCGCTTTTATGAGCATACAGTCTAATCATTCAACTTGGGTCATAGTCAAAAGTCAGGACTCGTAGTCAGAATAGAAACTAAGAAACACATAGTGAGCATGAAAGGGATAAATTTCATAAACATCTTCATTTTTTTTTCTTTTTTATAACATGTTATTGTAACATATTACATGAATTAAATCCGATCATTTAAAAAAAAAACATATGCAACAGATTCAGATTTTAGGATATCATATGAACCAAACTTAAATACAAAAGAGCCTCCACACAAAGGCTGTAACTAGATTGCTAATTTTTGAAATGGAACGGTGTGTAATGATCTATTTCATTAATTTCAGATTTTTTTTTTACCATTCAAATAGAATGGAATAACATGCCATCAATTCCACAAACATTCCAAAAGATTTACAAAGGAAAATATTTTTCTATAATTTTATTTATGAATGGATGGAATGAAATCTATTCCATTTTTTTGCTGTATTCCATTCCTATCATTCTATTTATTTGTATTCCGTTGATTTTCAATAATTATACCTGTTACAACCTAATATTGGTATGTTTCATATGTACAGATCCATACGTAACAAATGAAGGACACACTGACTGAATCAGATCAATATAAATCCAGCCCAAATTAATGAAATCCTAGTCTTTCCCTTTGACCAGAAATTAATTATTTTCCTAAATAAAATTCTTTTTACAGAAAAGTATCTCTATTTCAAACACCTCACACACACACACACATATATTAGTTATTTCACCTAGACCTACTATTGAATTAATCAAAAACAGCAGAATCATGAAGAACCTCTCAGTCTTCCTTGTTCTTTTCATGGCCATCTTCATTGTTTCAGGTACAAAAATTGATCTTAAGTAACAATTTAAAATTTGATTATATATATGTCACAAATTCTTTTTTGTCCTTATGTAATTTGTTTGAGGTAGCATTGTGATTTTTCTTATATTGAATATTGTTTTAGGTGCGAGAGAGATGAGAATGAATCAGGAGAAGAAAACTTGTCCCGTATTCTGGCCAATGGTTCCATGCGATGCTAAAAAATGCCAGAAGATGTGTTTTGACTTTTACGGTCTACCGCTTTCCTCTTACTGTGATAAACCAGGAACCTCAAACGCTATGTGTGCCTGTCTTTTTACAGACTGTTAATGATGCGTTATGTCTTTTGATTGGTGCGTTATTGTGTATTTCATTTATGTACCCAAAATTAAATAATGCAACAAACTTTAAGTACTTTGTTCTAAGAACAAATATCTCTCACATGCATTCTTATATGGTTTATGCGCATTGTCTAAGTCTTTTTTTTTTATCAAACAACATTTCATTCAAGCTAAAGAGTTTTAGCCAACCATAGGAGGGTTGGTTACAGAGAGGGAAAGGACTGATTTCGCTATCGAATCAGCCTCAGAATTAAAAGTACGAGAAATAAAAATAAAGGAGATGACATCAAAGTAGGCTAAGTAGTGATATATGTCAAACATAATACCGAACAGTTCATGATGATATCATCCTCGTTTCAATAGATTGATCAGAGATAAGGAATCATCAGAGAACCGCCAGGGATGGACGTTTGAAAAGACGGCAAGAGATACGACACGATGAACAGCAATGGCTTCGGCCATTTATGCGCATTGTCTAAGTCTTGGAAGAAGAAAAAGCGTAGAAATGTTGTCTGAGTATTGTTAATTGTACACTATTTTCAAGAAACTTCGTTTTATTTTTTCTTAAATGCAAAGCAGGAGGGCGTGATATCGTACATTTCTCAAATTGTGATTACTGTTAATAGATTCTACAAAAGCGTTTCCAAAAATGCAGCACACTAAAAACGAGTATAGTAATTTAACGATTTGGAAAAAGCTTTTTGACATAATAGCTAGCACCGAAAGAGTTGTCACGTTTTCCTCTAATTAAGGGGGTGATGATGAGAGAACAATGTCGTTTAGCTGAGTATACACCGCATCCACAAAACGGTGAGTTTCGATAAGAGGCTTCTCCATGGCTTTCTTCAGCTCCCGTAGAGTCGAGCAATAAGCTTCCTGTACGTGAATAATTACTTTTATACGTGAAAAATTTAAGAAATGTGCATAAAGGCATGTGAAATGTTATTTTTGGTATGAAATATGATTTTTTTGCGGGAGCATTTTTATTTAGAGAAAAATAATAAAAAAAGGAGAAGGAATAACCATGAATTGATCAAGTTGTGAAGAGGTAGCTTCGAGGGGAGAATCAGAGTGGAGAGAGAGTTTGGTTAGGTCAATATCATAGGCCGTGTTCATAATCTCCGGTGAGTCAAAGTCGTTGGAACTCACCTGGTTGTTGTGGATCCTCATAAGTTAAGAGATTGAATTAATTATATTAGAGAAAACAAAATATTATAAGAAAAGATATAAAGATCGAGAGAGGACCTTTAAACAATTGAGATGTGATTGAAGAAGAAGCCCATACAGAGGGTGGTTTGAGATTCTCGTCTTAAGAACCTCTTCTTCTTCTTTTGTAATCTGATCAATACCTTGTTTCATGTTTTCTAAGAAACTGTTCTCATCTTTCTTCACCTCCATGTTTCAATAGTCTATAACACAAGCTCTACAAGGACACAGAATATATAGAGTAGAGAGACATGTAATCTAAATGGGAAGCTAGGGTTTTATGATTACTTTTTGGTCTGTTTGTCGGTCTATGAGACTCTTATTACTGTTACAAAATTTACTGAACATATATATTATCTGATAGCATTAGTCATTGGTCAATGTAACACTACGGTCGACATGTCACATGTACTGATATGCATCATATTCTTAAGCTGTTGTTATTATTCGGATTATCAAAAACCAAACTATACGGGCATATTATCTATTAAGTAAAATATTCTCACCGTTACTATGAAGATAGTTATCGTAAGTAATTAAACAAGAAAATATGTAAAGAATGAGAAACAAAAAGGAGAGATGAAGCGAAAGGAGAGGGAGAGTGGAGGAACAGTGGAACCAGAAAAGATTAATAAGAAAAGGGTGAAGCATTATGCAAACGGCAAATCTTCGTAATAACATTTTTCTAAGTTTATGTCACAAAAATAACTCTCAAAAATAACTCTCAAAAATAAAAATGAGTAAATTAAAATTTTTTATTTTGAAAATTTAAAGTTTTTTTATTTTTTTCAAATTAGAAATCTTTTCTCGAAACCCCACTCCTCAACTCTAAGCAAAAAAATTTAGGATTAATTAACCCAAATGTAAAAATGAATAATTTATAAAACATTTTAATTCTATTTTTGTCATTTTTATTCTTAAGTGGTATATTTGTGACAAAAAAAAATTTAGTGTTATTTTTATCTTTTTCTCTAATGCAAAAGCCTCATTGCTTCCATTTTTGTTTCCGTCATTTTTGCTCCAATATTTCATTATTCATTTTGACTAAAAATGTTCGTACACTTTACTTTATTTTACGTAAACTTAAAAATAAACATGCAGACAAATAGCTTATCTAAACATGCAGACAAATAATTTTAAAATGCAATTTAATATATATATTTGATAAACATGAAAAAACTATGGACACTTATCTCTCTAAATCCATGCATCTACATATATTATAAGCTTGTGAGTTATGACTACTACACAATGACTGATCTGAAATTTACAATAATATATGCATATACATTGATGAGTATCTGGAGTGCTTTCGTATACTAATGATAGAATTAAGAAATAGAACAGTCACATAATTAGCGAGATGTTGATCAGGATTGACGTCTTGATACAAGAAAAAATGTTCTTTACCAAAATAAAAAGATACAAATGAAGGTTGTCTTAAATAGTAATCCGATTATCCAAGAGTAATTTATTTGGTGAGATAGTTGGATTGATCTTAACACATTAAAAAGATAGAAATGAAGGTTGTCTTGACAGTAATCCGATCATCCGGGAGTGACTTAATTGGTGAGATAGTGGGATTGATCTTAACAAATTAATCAGATGATACTTTTGTAATATTTTGAATACTGGAGGAGAGAGAGAGCATCGAAGCTGGAAAGAGAAGAGAATCAGGAGAGTAAATATCATAAATAGGAATAGAACTGTTTTATCAATGGGACAATTCTATTTTTGATGAGTTGTGCATTTGCCAGTTTCGGTGCCCCAAAACCCTATTATTGATCTCTGGATAACGACCTTTCGTACTATCCACTTTCTTCTTTTCTTTTAAACACCTGTAATGAAAGAAGTAAATCCACTCATCTCAAATTATCACAACTATACAACCTTACGTTACCTCATTTATTGCCTCTTGATCAAAGATTCAAAGCTGAAAACCAAAATTAATTTCCATACAATCTTACGTTACTTCATTGATTATTATCTTTTGTTATAAAAAGGTTACTTCATTTGTACTGTGCTACGCTCCAGAACACTAAAGCTCTGGCTGGGTAGTATTTTTTTTTCTTATGCATTTAACCAAAGCATAAACGTTTTTGAAAACTTTACTCCATTGATTGGTTTCTTGATTTAAGCTGACGACTACAATCTCCATACAAAATAGTACTAAATACTTCTAATTTTGACCCCCAAATAGCCCATCCCATGTTCATCATCAGATCTGAAGCACAAGAGATCTCCTGATAACACCTTGCTCCCATACGAATTTGGCTACGTATTCGTATTCGATACACGAGAGCCATTAGTTGGGCCGTAAAGGGCCTTGCATGTTAAGTTAAATTATAATAAATATTATTATTTAAGAAGGCCTGGCCCATTAGTTGGAGTATTCTAAAACAATAAAACGAACGAGGAAAGATAACGCGTCACGAAAGCTGGCGTTCACACAGACGCTACACGTAAAATTAGATCATGATTGAGATCAAATCATCAATCTTAGTGATAAATAGTTGTACCTTTTTGTTTTGTCAATTGTATGTGTCATTACCTTAAAACAAACCACCAAACCCCATTGTTACTCAGCCACTTATTAAAATGGTACAAATATGAAATGATCAAATGTTATTGAGCAGAGAGGTAAGTAATGTGATTTTGTTTTTTTGCTTTCTACCGACATAATAACATGTATCCCTCTGCGTGTACGCAAATTTGTATAGTCACATTAGCTAAATGGTCCGTGTATGAAGACAAAATGGTATAAGTAAGAAGAATAAGAGGTATCTTCTTATGTTTTATCTGTAGATGCTTTAATTACGTACGAAAGCGACATTGTACATTGCTATCCAATTTCATAAAATTTCAGTCAAACAAGTTTTGAAATAGAGTCAAGTAACATGTTCATATTACATTCAGCGTTATCACTAGCATTGGGATACTGGCACGGGTTAATTGACCGTGCAGGCTACTTCTCTCCCGAACGAATATAATTTATATAATATTCACAATTGAGATAAACGGTTATTGCCTTTAAGTACATTTTACCACTATTCATTACAGAACTAGATATGATCATAGCTTGCATATGGAACTTAGAATATAAATGGAATTCAAGCGGAAAATGGCAAGTACTATAATATAGAGAAGAAAAGATTATTTGATTTGTTTTGAAGGTCATGCAAATTGTTAAATAGTACAACCGAAGATAAACAGATATAGGTTTGACCTGTACTTGGTTGGACATTTGAATCTTTCTTGTTCTTGAGACGCGGGTTCTAGGATCAAAGCTCTTTTTTTGTCATCAGGGTCAAAGCTATTTTTATTTTGTTTCTTTAATGGAAATATAACAATAAACGAATTGGTTTTGATATTTAAATTGCTAAAAAAACTAGTTCAAATTAAAATAATTACAGTACAGTTATTAAAACTACATTTAGTGATACCTTTTTCTATGATGAATTTTTTGGTCAAAATGTTCTCTGTTTGATTCCCATGATTTAGTAATCTTGACCAATCAAATAAAGTGCAAAATCTGCAAATTTACAGTAACATTACTTATTAGGAATTTCGGTTAATAACGTACATTTTAATAAGTGTAACGCATACCAAACTCATTATAATGGTATATAAAAAATATACCGGTGCAGTTAATCTATTTACATGTTCCTCCGAAGACTTCGTGAACGGCGATGTTAATTGTCGTTTTCATACTACATAATCAAACTATCACGTTCGTCTTCTCCTTCTGTTCAAAATTATATACTATACACTAATAATTAAGTTGATGATTAACCAACATTATTACAAGCTATCAAACATTATTCAGTTTTTCTTTGTCCCTCTCTCTCTCTCTCTATATATATATATATGTATTCCTTTTTTCCCACAAGAGACTCGCTGCTTTAACTACCAGAGAAAACAGAGATGAACAGAGGAGGCGGCGGCGGAGATGTGGTGGAAACGGTGGTTAAGAGTCTTGGCAAAGGTTTCGATATAACGGCGGACTTCCGGTTAAAATACTGCAAAGACGGAGACGGTGTCGGAGATGATAGGTTGGTTGTCCTAGACGAAACTCAAAACAGAGAACTACATGTTCCTGGTTTCGGATCTTTTCAGAATGTCTCCGCCGATATTAACTGCGACAAAGGAGAACGTACTCGGTTCCGTTCCGACATTCTCGACTTCAACAAGGTCCACTTTGATTAAATATTTTATTCCTTAATATTATAATAACCAAACCTTCATTAATTTTATTTGTGTGTGTGGTATTTTTGGAACTCAGATGTCGGAGTATTTTAATAAGAGATCGTCGGTGACCGGAAAAATACCGTCGGGAAATTTCAATTCGACGTTCGGGTTTCAAAGCGGGTCATGGGCAACTGACGCCGCAAACGTTAAATCTTTAGGCCTTGACGCTTCTATCGTAACGCTCTTTAATCTACATATACACAATCCCAATCGTTTGCGTCTCACTGATAGCGTTCGAAACGCCGTTCCGTCTTCCTGGGACCCGCAGTTACTTGCCAGGTATTGTATTTGATGTGAATCACTTGTATGTATTATGCACTGCGTTACATTACGAGCACAAACATATTATCATCAAAGTTTTTTAATCTTTCGGATTTTTGATTAATTATATGTTATCGATTAATATTGTGGAATATGTCTCCAATATTTTTTTTTCAACTTAAATATTAAAATTCAATTGTCAACGTTTTCAACTAAGAACATACCGAAAAATTAGGAAGAAACCTGATTTTCTAGACACTTTTTAATTGAACCGCAGTCTAGAAAAATAATGTAAACAGAATAATGTTGTTTGCAAAGACTTTGAAACAATAATTTAAACTATATAACCACCACATTGGGTTTATAGTTTTGTACAACGCGTAATACTGTGTCAGTATTGTCGTAATAATAAAAATAACTAAACATTTTTAATGGACAGGTTTATAGGGAAATATGGAACACACGTAATAACTGGGGTGAGCGTAGGAGGACAAGACGTGGTTGTTGTGAGACAAGACAAGTCCTCCGATCTAGACACCGACCTCCTCCGTCACCATCTCTACAATCTCGGCGACCAACTGTTCACCGGATCTTGTGTTCTTTCTTCACACCGGCCCAATAAGGCCCACCACCACTCACATTCTCAGCCCAAGGTCAGCTCTAACTTAAGCTGACAAAATCAACTTAAGCACACAACATGTTCACTATTAGAGTTTGATGTTGCAGTTTCCGGAGGCGTTCAACGTATTCGATGACAAACAAACAGTAGCTTTCAATAATTTTTCTATAAACTCCAAAAATGTAAGTAAGTTTCATATAATCTAAACAACAAATTTTATAATGTAACATTCTCATCATTAGAAATGCAATTTACAATTTCAGGGGATAACGGTTATATGCGCGAAAAGAGGAGGCGACGGACGAGCAAAGAGCCATAGCGAATGGCTAATAACAGTACCGGACAAGCCTGACGCAATCAACTTCAACTTTATTCCGATCACAGCACTACTCAAAGACGTCCCTGGATGTGGTCTTTTGTCTCATGCCATGTCTCTCTACCTTAGATGTAACGTCTTCACTTATCTACTCTAACCTTAATAGTTGACTATTGGAGGGAGTAGTATGGTAATGGTTGAATGTGTTAATTTGGTAAATTTTTGATAGATAAGCCGCCGTTGATGGACCTACAGAACTTTTTGGAGTTTTCTGGGCCTAGAACGTGGGCTCCGATTCATAACGACCTTCCGTTTGGAGCAGCGCCAAATATGGCATTGGCGTATCCCTCACTTCACATCAACTTCTTGGGTCCAAAACTATACGTTAACACCACTCATGTACGTTTACATAGATTTATATCTCTAACTCCTGCTTGCATTTTTTTTTGTAACTTACAATGACACGTAAACATATTAATAAGTGTTACTAATATTGATTTTTTCGGTGTTAGGTGACTAGTGAGAAGAACCCAGTAACAGGAATGCGATTCTTCCTCGAAGGCAAGAAATGCAATAGGTAAAAGTCAACCAAAGCAAATTTAAACTTGATATTTGTTTTCACATCTTGTTAGTAGGCGAAAGGGAACTAACAATGACTTCTTGGCTATCAAAAAGAGAACTGCTATTTGGTTATAAGAACTATAGAGCTAGGCTTGAAGAGAATATGGTCCAAAGCTAAACATAAGTTTGGCGTAGAAGGGACCCAACATATCACTTTGCTAGCAAAGAAGATATGGAAAATTCCTTAGTACCAAAAAAGTTGTATGACAAAAATAGCACACAGAAAATATCCCCAAAATAACATTTATCAATGATAAAATGGCTAAACTACTTTTTTTTTCTAACTGAATGGCAAAATTACTTAAAATCTTAAACCATTATTTTACTTTTGTTCTCTAAATATCCTATGATTTCTCTTTCGTAATTTGTGTACTAATGCGCTTTCTAATAAAGTTTATCCATATGTATATAGCTATAAACGTAACAAAATAATAATGAATTTTCTGTAAATCAGGTTGGCTATACACTTACAACACCTAGAGAATACGAGGACAACGATCAATGAAAAGATCACCGACGATCATATATGGAGAGGCTCCGACGAAATCTCCGACAGCAACCGTTACTTGGAACCACTAAACGGTAAGAAATTCTCACACGTGTGTACAGCTCCAGTGAAGTATGACCCAAACTGGATCACAAAAACAAACAACATCGCTTACATAGTCACCGGAGCTCAGCTTGAAGTGAAGAAACACGGCTCAAAATCCGTTCTCCATCTCCGTCTCCGTTTCACCGGAGTCTCTGATCACCACGTAGTTCAGAAAGAGTGGGTCCATGGACCAGGAACTTCAAAAAAATCTGGAATCTTCTCTACAATGAGCTTACCGTTGACTAATGTTCATCATAATATGGTTGATAACAAAGACAAAAACGAGGTCGTTTTGGACTCCAGTGTCTTCCCTAGAGGACCTCCTGTGCCGGCGAATAACAAGATCGGGAAGTTCGTGGATCTTTCGCAGTTATGTAGAGGACCTCAACATAGTCCTGGTCATTGGTTAGTCACTGGAGCTAGGCTTTATTTGGAGAAAGGGAAACTTAACTTGCATGTCAAGTTTGCTCTGTTACATCGCAAACGCCTTCTTGCCTCTTCTTGAAAACATAGCGCTATTTTTTCTTTGTAGACAATTAACTTTTATTATTCCTCCGAAATTTCGACATATAAAGGGAGATTTATTGATTTCTTGTTCATAGAGATTATTTCATGAATGAAAAGTAATAAAATTGTTCAAATATGGAATGAGAATAACCATTGCCGCAGCCGTGAGAAGTGAGTGACGGAGAGTGAGGTTTAAGCGGCGGCGATAGAACAAAAGGTTGCGACTTTATAACAACTTTAAAAAACAAAACAATAAGCTTTTTGAATCTAAGAAAGTAGGACGGCACGCGTTTATATCATTAAATACTAAAACAGCACGATGTTTGAAAGTGGTAAGCGGAACAGATTGAGTATATATTTAGGACAAGGTTCTCATGTGTTTCATGACTCATTACATAAAGCAGTACGCTTAAACATTATTATTGTTTGTTGTTAAAATTTGTGGAGCCGATGTCTGAGGAAGAATAACATCTTGGATTAGTGTGAGCTTAGCTTGGCCACCATATTCTTCTGGCAAGGCATCAAGCCCTATCTCTTCCTTGAACTTTCTCTCTTCTTCTTCGTCCGTTACTATAACAATCTATACAAGAACAAAAACTGCTTGAGATGTGTTCAAGAACATGTGGAGAGATAGATACATCAGGAGAAAGTTTTTAAAGATGAAGACCTTTTCCTGAGTAGCTGTGTCTAGAAAACGGCAGATGAATTTCCAAACGGTCAAGAAGAATCCAGGCATGTGCAATATGTAGCATTTTGCTAGGCGTTCCGGGTAGTAAGACTAAAGAAACATGTTCAAACATTAGAAGAAGATGATTCAATTGACAAAAACTACTCAAAATATATAAATTATTCAAAAATTTAACTTAAAACTAGTTAAACAAACACCTAAACTAACTAAAAACACCTAAGGCCTGTGAGTTACGTTATTGAGAGGAGGAGGATGATATGTTTACCTGTAAGAATTGAAAGCCGGTGACAAATCCACGAGCATCAAGGTTCTTGTATGTAATGTTTGAAAGATCGATAACGGCTACTAACTTCTCATCTCCTACTTCTCTGCCTCTGATACCACTGAAACATATCAACCAAAAAAAAAACATGAATACTAGCGTTTTGAAATGTTTTGTTTTCAGTAATGTGTAAAGCACCTTGCAATTGTTTTGTCTAGCACATGAACAACAAACTCTGCAACACCAAGCACATGAAAATGAAACAACTCAATAACACGAGAGCATGAAAGATCCGTATCTACTCAGTGAACAGTTGAGAGGTGATTACTCTTGAAGATAACTGGATCCTTGGCAGGAAAATGCTTGGAGACCTGACAAAGTACCAAAGGTTGTCCAGATTTGGTTAGACCCTGAAGATAAATCCTTTTGAATTCCAATTCATCAATCACTTCTGAGTCTGGGATGAATCCAGAGGGAGGTATCATGGAGGCTCTCCATTTTTGCCAGTCTACAAACATCTTAGCTGCCTTGTCTGGATTCATTGATCTTGCTATCAGGAACCTCATCAGTGTCGGTTTCTCATATCCCTTTTTTTAAGAGTAAACAACACAGCAAATCAAAGAAACCCTTATGAACGACAATGAGACAACTCCTAACAGTGTAGACCAGAAAGCTCATCGAAACAAATCTCAGACTTTTCTAAAACTTCTAAACAGTAAAACCAACATGAAGAAGAGAACTAAACGGCCAAAAGATACAACTTCGTAATATGAAACTAGAGTGCGGTTTACCTCTGTGGAAGAAGAGAGCTTCTCGACTGATTTTCTCAACTGGGTCAAAGCAAGTTCTTGACTTTCCTCCATAATTTCGCTCTCAGATCCTCAGGACTCAAAAGGGTTTCGAAGAGATGATATGAGTCTTTGATGTCACTGTACACTTCTTGCGCACAGATAATAAAGTAAGGTGAAGAAAGGAGAGAGATTTGACAGAAACCGGGAAAACATCAAAGTCCACAAAAAAAAAAAATCAATGGATTGTGTACTTTGTGTCTTTACATCAACCAAATTAGACAGGTGGATGTTGAACTCTCGTCTCTCTCTCTCTTTGACTTTAGTTTTTTTTTACCTATTCATCACTACACAGCTGTGAGAAGAGAATATTCCATCTTACAAAATGTGTTTAGTTGCTTCTTTTGGAAGGTTTAGAAAGAGGCGCCTATAGAGATTTATACGACCTAAATAATCTTAATTTGTCCTAAATTATTGCAGCTGATGTAAATGAGTCTAAATCTGATCAATTAAACAATATTATTGGTTTGGAGTCATCCTTGGATTCCTGACTTAGTGGCCCGACCACCTAGACCTGCCGATTATATCATCTACAGACTTCCCCAACTCCCTGTTCAGACCCTTATTAGGAATGATACCAAGGAGTGGGATATA
>JABAYD010008787.1:0-11263 GCA_014822095.1 Diplotaxis tenuifolia
CCACTTGGTTAAGGTGGATGTAATAAGTTATGTTGGTTATGCCGGTAAATGACCTCCTTTAATAACCTTTTATGACTCCGTCAAAGTTCGACTCTTCTTCCTCACTTTTTTGAAACAAAAAATGATTAAATAAGCTAGTCTTTGACTATATTCTTTCTTTTTTTCTGTTGTTTTTGATACGTATGATTTATCTTTATGAATAGTTTTTTTATTTCATATATTCCGTTACCAATATTTTAATTTATGATGATATATTGTATTTTTCTGTACCTTGAATCCTTTTTAGTCTTATAAAATTTATAAATTTATTAGTTTCAAAATATAATTCATTTACTTATTTATTATTTTCTTCATGAATTACATTTCTCTAAATAATATGTTAAATAAATAATGATATCATGCAAATTAATGAAATAAAAATTATCATACAACATGAAATTTATATAAATATTATTTTATATGAAACCATTTAAAATTATTATTTGAATTTTATTGTGTGTACATAATTATTTTGTATATAATTTTATATTTTATGACTCCGGTAATTTTCTGATTCCGCCACTGAAAACAACTGACCTTTAAAATTTGTAACCATGAGAAACCCACCTTAGCCACCACAGGGTCCAGCTTCAACACATCAGATCTATAATCTGCTAACAAAGCTATGAAACAAAACAACGAAAGAATCTAATGCCCTACGCTTAAGACGTAATGGTCTGGTTATAACAACAATCTTGTCAAGGTCCCAAACCTGAACATGGAGAACAGAGAATCCCACTAGATCGACTACAAAAAGCGATTGATAAGCAAATATGGAATCGAATATCATCGTTTCAGCCCACATGAGTAAGAGATATGGAAAAGTATTGGAGATGTGGTTTACCACAAGATGAATAATTAGCTCTTTTTGATCATAGAGAGTAGGAGTTTCATGTTTATCAGAGTTTAGAAAATTAAAAAAAAAAAACATAGCAGTCACTGTAAAGCTGTTTTTTTTTGTATTTAAATCTAATTTAACATTCTTTCACAAAAAAAAAGACTCTATACAAACAAAATACAAAACTTCATTCATGAACCAACAATTTTGGTTTTATCATACAGTATAAATACATTTTTGTTTACATATTATCTTATTTCATAAATTTACTTACACGTTACTAATACTACTTTCTCTAATCTCACTCCAAAGATCCAATCAAACGAGGCATTCCTATTCTTATGCTACGCCTCGTTCGTCGATTATTCTTGCTTTTCAGTTTTTTTAATAATACAGACAAAACTCACATGCTGTCTAATCTTCACATGTTCTGTCGATATTATTCCATTATTAACTTATCATACAACAACCAGTAAAAAAATGTATAAATACATTTTCTGTAAGTTTTTCTCTCCTCTCCGGCCGCAAAAGACAAAAGATGTTTTCATAATCTTGTCTTCCTGTTCGTCTTACCACCATTACAGAGTGATCCAATGCTGAAAAATCCGTCGGCTACGTTCGATATGAACCCCGGCGGTGGGAAGTTTAAGACCGGATTAACTCGAACTCCACCGTTTCCGTTACCAAAGCTTTTTCTGGCAAGTGGTTTCTTATAAGGGCCTGAAGCTGAGAGCGAAGATGATCTCCTAAGAGACGTTTGTTTAGGAAGATTGTGAGTCTTGTGAGGATGAGAAGTTTCCTTGTGTAGCAAGCTAGGTTTAGGGTTTAGAGCAGAGCCTGTGGAGTTGCTTCGTGAAATGAAATGAAGCGAACTGATTAGCCCTTTGCTGTTTCGGCTCTTGTCGTAGTTGAGACTTATGCTTCTCTTGAACTGCAAGAACAACCCCTTAGGCTTGTCTTCATAATCAGATTCGGGACTCAACAGATGCTCTTTGAGTCTCATGATCTTCTTTTCTGATGAAGAGGAAGAGGAAGAGGAAGAGGAAGAAGAGGATGATGAGAGTGAAGCTGATCTTTGAACCCTAAAGGTTACTTTCTTGATCTGGACGGGAAGAATCTTGCCATCGGAGAAGAGTTCATCAGCTGGAGATACTTCTTGAACGGGACAACTTGAGCCAAAGCAGAAATCGAACTCCGAACCTGGATCAAGAAGTGTAGAGTCTAGTCTTACATCACCGTCCGTTGAGTCAAGATCATAGGAGAAAGAGTTTCTTGGGCTGATGCTAGAACCAGGAGCCTCCGAACTGCAAATGTCAATAGCCATAACCTCCCTATGCTCTCTTGCTCTCTATCTATTTTAATCTGCCTTATTATGGTATTATTCAAGATCCAATGCCCGGGAAAAGAATAAAGAGACACTGATGATTTAAAAAAAAAAAAAGGCTTTAAAGATATTGAAGTCAAAATATAGAAGAAGACTCTTTCAAAAAAATATAGAAGAAGATTATAAAGATTTTCACGTCAAAAATGGCAGCTTCAACTTTTCTTATGTAGATATTTTCATACAAAGAGAAGAATAATATGAGGAGACAATAGGTGATGGAAGGATTTATCAGGTGTTGTTTACCCTATTTGTTTCTCACTATAAAACAAAAAGAAACAGAAGAGAACCAGTAAAGCAAAGATAAAGGAGGAGGTAAAGAAGAAATAAAATTAAAAAGAAATGTCGAGATTTTGATCTATTAACTCAACCCTATATAAAAAGGGAGCCATTATATTTGTCCACCTTCGTAGAAGATGCTTAAATCGTAGCTGTGCAGTTATGCGCGACATAAATTATTGTTGATGTGGTGGGCATGAGCCATATAAAACAAATTATATATTTCAATCAAACTGTTAATGATGAGTCGAATCTATTCCACTTTAGTTATAATCGTAGCTGTGCAGTTAAGCATATAACTATACAGCAAAAAAATTATTTAAATTTTTGTTTTTGTTAATTGTGTTAGCTTCTTGTTCAGAAGTATATTTTCGAGAAAAGCAATACTATATCATAAAGTGATTCCTTCTCTTCATACATTACCTTTTTAATTTGTTGGAAATGACATCTGATCATAGTGTCTATATTTGAATCCAAGTAGTACTACAATTATTAATAGCTGAGGGAATCATTTGATGATACATTGTACTTGATCATTGCCATATCACTAGCTACCTATATATATCACATATTTTTTATTGCATAGATATATATCAAGGCTGGTAGTAATATCCACTTAGAACAATTTAGCCGCATACTAAAAACAGGATTTAATGAACAATGCATGTTTCTGGTTAGAAACATTGCATTTGCAGCTACAAATTCGCTTGGTGATCTGAAACATTTTAAATATATGGTTTAAGATATAAATTTTGGCATAAAGGTATGCAAGTTAAAAAGAAAAAGAAAAAATTAGCAATGTGGGTTGCTAGGGTTGAGGATGCTTTAATGATCTAGATGAATGGCTGGATTAATAATAGCATCCAAGTCTAAAATAATACTTGTTGCAGGACAAACCATCATCAATGATAAATGAAGAGGCAGGATATGTTTCTCTGAATTATTGAAGTCACTCCTCTAATCAACATAGCTAGATCACATCACTAGACAATATTCTAATCGTTAGCTTTTTATTATATATATAAATGCGACTATGGAGCATGTGTTTTGGGGTTTGATCAGATCTCTAACATAAAGATTTAAGGACATCGTACAACATCTAGAAAACCATGCATGCATCCTCGATCTTGCTTTTTGATTTTAAATTGATAGTAGATTTTGATCCGTGATTAGAAAATACATGTTTTCTGAAAAAAATAAAAATATTTGATATGAATTAGTGTTCTGATTTTACGTACATTATTAATTTACAAAAATGTATTATATCAACGAAGCAAATGATTTTTTGTTTAAAATTATATAATTGATCGGTTAGTTCATTTAAGATTTTATAAGTATATTAGATTGTCATATTTATATATGTGTGCCTTTAAAAAAATACATTTTTTAGTCGGTGAGACGTCATAAAATTTTTGAATAAATAAAAATATTTCATATGAATTAGTGTTTTAATTTTACGCACATTATTAAGTTACAATTATTAAGTTACAAAGATGTATTATATCGAAGAATCATATTTTAAAAGAGTTACAATTGTTGAGTCGGTCAAACATAAATTTTATTAATTTTCAAATTTCTGACTAGTTTAATAATATATATTTGTAAGAATTTTAAAAGTTTTATCGACGCTTTCATATCCAAACCAAACATGCGTCGAACCGATTAATCCAGTGATCTATATATATAATTCAGTTCGGATTTAGTGAAATTAAAATATTATACACCAAATAAAATTCAGTAAAAATCCAAAAATCTGTTGTTAACCTTGGATCCAACACTTGTTGATCCCATAAAAGCCTATAATCATGGTAGGGTGTTTGAAGTATAAAGCCCAAAAATGTTTTTTGATCAACCAAATTGGTTTTCCCGTTTTTTGCTCAAAAAAAAGGAAAAAATGGATCCCCCAATTAGAAAGAAAACCAACATTTAAATGTGAACCGAAGATTTAAACCAAGAAAAAGGTAGACCGAGCTCGCATTTCTTCACACACTCTTCCTCTAAGATTGTTGTTTCACAAGATTGGTTCTCAAGACTTCATACTGATCCTGAATGTGAAGAAGCATGTGGCGTTTGGTAAGAAATCATCTCGATACAATTATGAGCTTTGATTTTAATATCTTTATTTTGACGTCCTTGGTTTTCAAGAAACATAAATGTACACCGAGGGAAAAGTGCATGTTTCTACCCAAACAATTTCAATCGTGCTAAATACAACCCGAATTTTCAGTCAGTGCCAAATACGACCTGAACTACGTTATAATTAAAAAAATTAAAAAAAAATGCATTTTGATTTCATTATTTAAAAAAAAATGCATTTTCTGTGGTTGTTTGGGTAGAAATAGGCACTTTGTATTTTCAAAGATGCTAGCTTCACTGCTTTTAGTTTACTTCAGGTAATAATATTTTATGTGAATTTGATCAAAAAATATATATATATATATATATATATATATATCTGTGAAGCTTCTCTTGCACATTGTCTATACATTTATAGTTCTCTGCCTTCATACGTCTAAGAAGTGAACATGGATACAACACGTACAACTTTTTATGAGTTCTGATGGTAGTGATATTGGAACAAAGCTGCAAATGTAATGTTTGAATGTTGTTGAGCAAGTGTCTGAAGTCGAGAGATATAAATAGTGAGCATGTGTGTGTATATATTTGGGCTTTATGTTGATTGTGTAGGGGATCTTAAAGACTCTTTTCTTTGATTTAAGCCCAATCGAAACTACACCGAATTGAGAACAATGACAAAATCGCTTGCCTTGATACATACGTAACACAACAACTTCTTCTTTTTTGCCCCTGCTTTTTTTTTTGTCTCATCATGTTGAATTGAAGTGTATTAAAAGTCCTAAGTCAAGATAAGCTCGTCGTCAACATATTCTAATCGTAACCATTGGATATCTCTTTCTCTATCTGCGACTTCAATAGTGTGATGTTGATAGTTACTGTCCTACTCCTACAAAGTGGCCGAAAGCTTTGTGGTAGAGAGACTAAAAGAGAGTTTAGTCTTTTCACGCATTTGATTTTGATTGACTCAAAAACTTTGAAAGAGATTGTTGTTGTTATATGCTAGCTCTTTTTTCTTTCTATTATGCTTTGTCATCGCATTTTCTACATTGCTCAAAAGTTTAATAATTGGTTCGACGAATCTGAATTTTCTTTTTTGTATATGAATATGCTTTAGAGAATCAGAAAAGCACACTAAAATATTACTTATTTAGAGAGGAATAAGGTGCTCTTTGCTTTTGGAAGTTAAGGATAAATGGATACTACTGCTCACATTATTATAGTACTCTTTCACTAGGCAGTCTAGGCTCGATTCTATGCTCTACATGTGTGTTAGTGCATATGGCATTAGTATCACTTATCTTGTTATATTCGTTTTAGGTTTTCTGAGATGGGACAGTATAACTTTTTACATGATTTCATTACATCAAACTAATAACTAAACCTGAAACAATAGATTATCCCCCAAAATATTGGACTGATGGGAAATAACTTTTTCTTTCTCAGACTATTACATAGATTTAATTTATAGTATTGTCAGTTCATTAGTTAGTTATATATTTGAATCTTGTACATCTTCACAAACGCACGTTGCAATATATATGTCAGATCTGAGGTTGGCTCACTATTCATGTCGTAGGTTTGAATAAATTTGATTTTGAATAATAGTATTAGTTATGGAAGTGATCGTTTTGATTTTTGAAGAATGTGAACTAGGAAACACGGAACATGAAATGAACACAAAGCAGTCAGATACGGGTTATACATATAACATGTAACGAGTGGATTTGGTGCCAATATAACACTGTTTGATTTGAGACATGATCATAACTTTTGTTGTAAATATGTCTTGTTTCATGAATCTAACAGCTGGTCTCTTAAGTTGGTGTATCTTCTTGAAACAGCTAGCTTGAACTTTGAATTCTCTATTCTTTCATACTAATCATACACACATTAATATCTCCTTAGTTAATGAAGATTTGACCCATACAGTACATTGGCTCCACCTTAATTACTCATGTCTTTTTCAAGTTTAACAATCTCTAATGAGTTCTCTATTTGAGGTTAGTGCCAGTTTAGCATCTATCTTTCTTGATTAGTACCAGGTTAGTATCCATTAGAGCCGACATAATAACACAATTTTATATTCGTAGCGTAGCAGGTACATTTCTTGATTGGACAATAACATATATAAAAACACTTGCTTTATTATTTGAAATTAAATACTCAATTTACATGGAAGAAAATCCGCATATTATTCCAAATAGTCACATGAGATAGATAAGTATTGCGTACACAATATATGTGTGTGATGTTTCGTTCTTGACCTCTCAAAAGTGCATCAATTTTTGTTCCAACTTTTAGTGGTACCTTTGGGTTCAAATTATTGTGGAGTTTCCATATATACTTATGAAAGGCTTTTGCAGTGACCTCCAATAATTTGATCTTTTTTAACAGGACTTCTCCCAGAGCCACCTTTCTCTATCATTTTGGTTCAAGCTCTTTTGGGATAATAAAAATAATTATAAGTAATAACTAAGGGTCCTTTGTCTTTATTTCCTAAATTAGTTTCTCTATCATAGTTCTGATTAACCTCTATCATAGTTCTGATTAACTCTAAAGGGTAAAGAGTGCAATCCAAAACCATCATGCTAATGATCTCTCGTATATTTCTAAATGTGCAATATATCTTATCAAAATTTAACAATCTGCAGTACTTCGATTAACTTTTTCTTTGATTCCACAGAAAAGATATATGTCAATCAAACTCTCCTGTAATATCGTCAACTTTGCACGTATATATGTTCCAAAATAAGACATCAATTTTTGTGAAGAGACAGATTATGTCCTTGAAGTATCACCTATCCGACCCCATAATTTAAGTGTTTTGGATAGAGTCACACTTGTTGGGTTTGAAGCACGAAACCACAACACCCAGCTTTTGGATTCTTTCACCAGTTATGGTGAGAATAGATATTTTCTCCTTTCACTAAAATCCACGTAAGTCTATATAATTCAAGACAAGAGACTACTCTATTATATACCCTCAAGATTAGTCAAGTATAAAGTTAACATGATTGATTAGTGCATGTATACTGAGGAAACAAGTATGTCGGTACATATAGTATGAACAACTCGGCTTAATATTAATATTAGCAAACATGCTTATACAAACAAATTAGACATGAACTGAAAGACTCGCAGTAAACAATCATCACACACAAAAAAATTTCAACAACTTTTTCTCATGAACTAAAATGAAAATATTACTACTATAGTATATGAAATAAAACCATGGTAGTGGGCTCCACCCTAATTAAGCTTCTCTTGACTGACTTAATCACTCCCTAAACTGCCAAATGTCATCCATATTCCACATGGGATCTTGTGAAACATTCTCGTACGCTTCCGCCACGTGGCATTCTGTTGATATGTCTGGATTTCCATTGTGATAGTATTCCTCCATTCCAGGAATATACCCGCTGAGCTCTTGAGAAGCATCGCCTTCATGGTAACACATCGAACCATCGGTGATAGTGTTGTGGTCCATAAAGTGTGGATGAACTGTCATGAGATCAGGCATGAAAGCAGAGCTCGAAGAAGAACCATCCATGTTGCTCTGACCCATGTTCTGACCCGAGAAACCTGTATATGTTTGTGTACCCATGGACTCGAAAGACTTAGAAGTAGGCAGAAGAGAACTGTTGTTAATGTTGTTGTTGTTTTGGGGACAAGTATAAGTAGTGGATGAGTTCTGCTCCATCTTCTCGATCAATCTAGGGACCCAGAAACTACGGACAGCGTCAAAGAACTTGTCGCTATTAGATTCTATGTTGAGCTGTCTTGCTTGCTTCTGAACTCTCGTTCTCCAATAGTTCTTGATCTCGTTGTCCGTTCTTCCTGGCAAGTACTGTGCAATCTTGGACCACCTTAAATTAAGACACAAGTTAGTAGATTATGTTCAATGGTCGGTAACTTTTTGGTAATATAAAAACAAGGCTTGATGATGAGACCCTAATGAGACGCACCTATTACCCCATTTAGAGTGGAGCTCGAGGATCAAAAGCTGTTCTTGAGGAGTTAGATTCCCACGTCTGATGTCAGGTTTCAAGTAATTCAACCATCTTAATCTACAACTTTTTCCTGTTCTCTTCAGCCCTGTTTTCATTTTTTTTTTCAAGAAGATAAAGAAAGTGATTATATAGAAAAATTCAAATAATAAATTTCAAAATTGTGGTTTTAGTTAATTACCAGCACATTTGGCAGCGAGATTCCAACGGCCTTCACTGTTCTGGAGAACATAATTTGTGAGAAGAGTGTCTTCTTCAAGAGTCCAAGGCCCTCTTCTGAGCTCCACTTCTTTACGCTCTACGAAGCTCTTATTCTTCATTGAATTTTCCATTTTAAACTATCAATTTCCTTAGAAATTATATTTATGTGTTCTATATTTTGTGTTTGTAAGAGCTATGCATGCATGACTTTGTAGAGAGAAAAATAGAGAGGCTTTTAGTGCTTTGAGAAGTGAAAGTGAATCCACAGGTTCTTGGGAATTTATAGACTGGTGGTATTGGAAAGTGCTCTTACTTTAGCCATCAGTTTGCTTTTTCCCAATGAAGAATTTAACTATCACACGCTTTCATCTTCATTAAAAAAATATTCCGTATTTAGCTTCTCCGTTTAACTCATAAAGGATAGTGTTAAATAAAACGGATGTAGAAAAATGCATTGACATATTGATTAGAGAAATTATAACCCTATATATTGTCACATATTTCATTCATGTGACAGTGAAACGGAATGGGGTTTGGTGAGAATACTGTATTTCTTGAGCTAAGTACCATATATTCAAAAGAGGTAAAATTATATTAAGTGATTTTAAACATTTATTTACTAATAATAAAAACAATATCTAATTCAATTTTCAAATAAATTATATCATGCAAGAAGTTTCAAATAAAAACATAAATTTGTAGTATTATTATAAAAATAATAATTAATATGATTTTTAAAATAAAAAGTAGTATATCTATATTAGCAATAAACTATATGTTTGATAAAAAGTATAGATTATTATAATGTATCGATACAGTTTCACTTTGAATATGAAAAGGAATGGAATTTGATGACTTAACTATATGAATTAGATGCTCACGTGGAAAAAAATATACTATGGAACCGAATCTTGGAAGAAGAAGAATAATTAAAATTCTTAAGTAAATTAACTTTACTGGAAAATTTTACAGTACTAACTCATGATTAATATTTGAGAGAATCGGAAAAAGATATTCCCCTCCCTCTCACTTTAGTTATCGTTTTGGGATTTTATACATAGATTAATAAAATATTTAATTTTACATATTTTCGAGATAAAAACACAATTAACTATACACCTAACCACATTTCAACCAATAAAAAAATAGTGGATAAAGTTAATAAATTCTGCTTTGAAATTATAAAACGACACTTATTTTAAAACGAAAATTTTCTTCTACAACGACATAAAAACCGGAACGGATGGAATATATTTTAAGCTTATGTTTGTCACATTAGGACTTTTAATTTTTTTAGATATTTAAAATATTTTTATTTGTCAAAATGATAAAATAATATTATATCATTCAATATAAGTGATTTGGAAATACATAAACGAAATAGAATAATCAAAAAAATGATTTAACTCATACATCTTCAACTATACCTTGAATTATAAGAAATTGATTTCCTATATTACAATGATATATTTCACGGTTTTAAAATTAAGCTTAATTTCTACTGTTTATGTTCAAAATGATATTACAAAAAAATCAAAATTTTATTATAAATAAAGAATTAATTAAATTTTAATGATATTAATTAAAATATTATTTAAAATCTCTTAGTAAAAAATATTATTTTAGATCTAAATTATTTTATTAATAAAAATACCTAAAACTTCAAAATAATTATTGATATTTATATATTGTAAACAAAGATAAA
Organism: Diplotaxis tenuifolia; assembly: GCA_014822095.1. Lineage (NCBI taxonomy): Eukaryota > Viridiplantae > Streptophyta > Magnoliopsida > Brassicales > Brassicaceae > Diplotaxis > Diplotaxis tenuifolia. The sequence goes on from JABAYD010008787.1 coordinate 10,530, forward strand.
AATTTGTAGGTAATATTACCAGTTTTAAATGATATGTTTTGATGAACCGTATCATGAAATAATGAATTTACACAAATTCTAGAAAACTATGTTGCATCAATGTGGTGTGAATCTAAAAGACAGCTATTTGTTCTTTGTTAACACCAATTTCTAGAAGACAGCTAATTATCATGACTTTGTCGAATACTAGCATATATCCTTCAAACTTTGAATATTCAAAGAGTCTTCCTAAGTTTTCATTTGTTAAACAAATAATCATTTTGGGAAAATAAGGAAAGGGTCGGTGTAGCTTTAAACCGAGAAGTCAAAAATGTCTATGTGCATGTATTAAAGAACATATGGTATTTGCTAATAATACCTCACGTACTGTTTAAACCAATCTTTGAAAATGATATGATAACTCACCCCTAAAAATCCAAAATAAAGCCTAATGACCGGGGATAAAGAAAATAAAGTATGATTTGACATGTGTGTCCACATTACCATTGTACTAAACAATCAACATTACCATAGTACTATTAGTGACAATCACTTGTCTATATAATAGAATCATAGATGTAAGGCTAGGACTGCGGATTTAGGTAGTCCAATTTGGTTTAACTCGGTTTAGTATGTTTATCTTTTGCATAATTCCAATTTTCAATATTCTTCCAATTTGTATTGGAATAACATGTTTGTTATGGATTGGTTATCATCTTATAAACTAGAGAGAAATCATTGAGAGAAATGTGTTG
>JABAYD010008788.1:0-23139 GCA_014822095.1 Diplotaxis tenuifolia
ATATGTTCGGTTATATTCGGATACCCGTTCGGGTTCGGGTATTATCCGTTCGGGTTCGGATATCCAAACTCTCCTAACTCAATACCCGTTCGGGTATTTTGCTACTTCGGTTCGGATTTCGGTTCGGATATTTGGGTACGAGTTCGGGTATCGGGTAATGTGCCCACCCGTCAAAAGAAATAAATTTATCATTAAAAAAAAACGAGTAAAAAAATCTAAACCGAACCAAAGTGGTTCGAATATACAGAACCGACCTTGAAAATGTATCCCATGTGAACTTGGAGACACCACAAAAATAAGTCTCTTGTACTTATCGTCGTCCCCGGTAACAGAGCCGTGGCTCTTAGATATTTGTTTTCGTTCCGACCATCCCCAATCCTCGACCAACTCCCCCATGACTTCAGGTATTCTTTTTTTTCTTTTAATTTAATCGAATTCGATATTGGGCTCCCTCGAATCGGATCGGTAGATGATTATCGAGAACACGGGTGGGTGGTTTCTGTATTCGATGATTATCTGGCTCTGAATTAATATCTTATTCTATTATATTTTGGTTTTCTCCATTCATCTCTTCGTGTTGATTTGCATAACACAGCTTATAATTTGTTCTATTACAAATTGAGAAAAAAGTAAAAAGGTTATTTTTCTTATTTGCATTCATATAAATATGTTTTTTTTTTTTTTTTTTTTGTATTTATGAACCAGTAGGAAAAGAGGTGAAATTGTGGCTGATTATATTTGTTTTGTGTACATTTTTTTGATAATTTACAGATGCACTCAACATACCATCTGAGCTTGAATCTGCGTTACGGCTCAGGACTGTTCAATACTTTATTACAAAGAGGCCTTGGCTTGGTAAAACTGTCTTAATCATCATCTGTTCTCGTTAGAGTGACTTGTCATTTTGTTTTTAGAAAGATGAGTTACGGTTTTTTTTTTTTTTTTTTTTTGTTTGTTTCAGATCTCTATGGAGTCCATGTAAGGCCAGTGGCACCATTCGGAAGCACAAGCAGTAAACCACAATTCGATCCTGCTTTGATTCATCGTTCCTTGCCTGATGAGCTTCTTTTTGAGGTTCCCCCTATCTTTCTTTTGCTATTTTATTAGTGAAGTTGTGACTCATGGAGATATATATTGTTACTTTTTTTGGTAGGTATTTGCTCGAATGTTGCCTTATGACCTAGGAAGAGCAGCTTGTGTCTGCAGAAAGTGGAGGTACACGGTTCGAAACCCTGTCTTCTGGCGTAACGCATGCTTGAAAGCTTGGCAGACTGCTGGGGTTATCGAAAACTATAGGATCTTGCAGTCTCATTACGATGGATCATGGAGGAAAATGTGGCTTCTTAGATCCAGAGTTCGTTCTGATGGTACTAATCTTTCTTTATCCTCATCCTATTTCGTATACCTTGAGTAGCATCGAGTCTTGTTAAGTATCTTTCTTCATCAAAGTTGTATTTTCACATACTTATTTTTATTGGACCAGTTCTCAAAGACTTTTAGCTTGAACGGTTGATTGTATCTTCTTAATTCCCAGGTATTTATGTGAGTAGGAACACTTACATTCGAGCTGGAATTGCTGAGTGGAAGATTACAAATCCAGTTCACATTGTAAATCCTCCTATTTCTTATTCTTTCATCTTTGTTCCCATAGAGACCTATCTAATGAGTAGCATCTTCTTTTTGTAGGTATGTTACTTCCGCTACATAAGATTCTACCCTTCTGGAAGGTTTCTTTACAAGGTTTGTACACACTTTAATTTAAGTAGATGTACATGTCAAGCTGCTTGTGTGATCTAGTTTGATAAATTTTTCATCGGTTACTCCAGAACTCTTCGCAGAAACTGAAGGATGTTGCCAAGTACATGAACTTTAAGTCTTCTAAAGCAGATGGTCTTTACAGAGGCACTTACACATTGTCTATGTCTGATGACAAGGTCAGCCCCCTATTGGATTGGTATATCAGCAACCTTGATTCTTCTATATCCTGAAGGATATGTTCTCTTTTATTTTCAGATTGAAGCAGCTGTTCTGTATCCAGGGACACGCCCTACTGTCTTAAGGATCCGCTTAAGGTATATTACTATCCCTCAAAATATCAGGATAGTGAAAATTTAATTTCAATAGTAGCATAAGAACCTTGGTTTGTTACTAGGAATCTAGAACTACTCATTTCAAAACCTCTTGGGAGGAAGGCCTATTGCTTATCTTATTTTCAAGTGAATGGGATGAATTTATTTCTATGAGTAGCTTGAAGTCATATTTGATCTTCGTGGTATGGGGTGTGGTGTTATAGGTTAAGAGGAACGGCGATAGGTGCGAATAATAGGATGGATTTGCTGTCACTAGTGACAAGTGGAGTGAACGATGAGGAAGGAAGCAGCACAGAAGAGGACATTCTTGGAGTAGTTGAGAATTGGAGAGACGATGAAACTCACAATCCTGATATTCCTGCCGTCTCACACAAGAGGGGTATGACTCCCTTCGTCTTCGTTCCTTTCGAAGAGGCAAGCAACATATACCCTTCTGCTTGTTTCTCTCATCTTATAGCTAATGCACATTCTAATAATCTAATTTGAGCTGCATCTGTTTCTTTGTGATGTAGGTTGAACAATCGGTCCTGAACTTACCTCCAGAGAAGATGGATTACTTTGTTACTGGCTAGAAAGACACACGTCGACGCTTATCTCAATGTACAAAGAACATAATATATCAACGTAGAATATACTGTCTTCACGTTTTATTTGATTATATTATGACAACAACACTACTAGTGTCTGTTTGTTGCTGTTACAAGCTCTCTGTGACATTTTGTTGTTTACATAAACATGCAAGAAGGCTTAATATAATGTAATGTTTTATGCTTTATACACGAAGTTGATCATATTCTAGATTTGAGGAGGATCTTTGAATCCTCCGAGTAAACCAGATGTTTCCAAGATGGGTTTCTAGGAAGAAACGTTTCCTGCCAAGAAGACGAGCTATCATAAGATTAATAAATTTTTCCATGAATCCCAAAGGAGGAAGAGTCAACTAACTTACAGAGACATAGGAGCAAGTCGGGACGATGGAGAAGGAGTGAGAGGAAGCGTGTTCGAAAGCAGCAACGCAGAGATACGAAGCCAAACCCAATCCTCCTTTAGAAGACGGGACATAAGTTCGAACCAAGTCCATAACAGTCCCGTTGTTCTTCATCTTGTATTCAATAAAAGCTTCGTGATCCTCCGTCTCGAATCTATGCCTCCCTTCGTTCCACACAATATTCGGTTTATTCTCCATTTCTGAATTTTCTCTACCAAAAAAGAGTGAGTTGGCTGTTTTATCCTGTCTTTACTAAACCGGAATGAACCGGTTAAATAATTAGAAACAAAAAAAAACTTACCATCTCCTCCGTACACGTGGCGCACGATGAAGGTTCCTGTGTATGTGTTAGTTGCTTGCTTCCGTCGTCTCATTTGGCGTGAAGTAAAGCGTTTTCCAGAAAAAAAAAAAAAAAAAAGGAAGTCAAAAGAGTTCTCACAGGAGTGGATGGGGGACACGAAGGTGGAGACTATCTCGAGATTAGCTCAATGGCGTATTGAAAACTTTGGACCTTGCTCTTTCAAAAAATCCGATCCTTTCAAAGTCGGAATCTGGAATTGGTAAATCTCCTCAATTTTTTTTTTCATTTTTATTGTGTTTATGGTCTTTTGATTGATTCATGTGTTTTGGTAATGATTAAAGGCATCTCTCGATAGAGAGGAACCGTTACCTATCCGTTAGACTTTTCCCAGAACTCTCTCGTGTATCCAAGGAACAACCTCCTTATGCTAGATTTGTTCTTCGTGTCTCCAACGTTGGTCCTAATCGTAGATTATACATCTCTCCTGGTATGTTATTAAATCTAATATCAGTTCTGTCTATGTAACTTGGGTTCTTGTGTTTGGTTGAAGTTAATTAGTGACTATCGTTGTAGTGTTTGAGAAGATACTCCGCACAACTGATGATTGTGTGTGGCACGTGGACTCAACCTTCCACGGTCGTTTCACCCTTGATGTTGAGTTTCTTGATCTCAAAATATGCTCTCTGAATGTAAGTTGTTTTGATTAAGTGTATTTTTGAAAAGTGGTAGCCTCTTTTACTTTGCCATGGTTTTTGATCAATTAGGGTGGTGAAGCTTTACCTGTTTGGCCAACCGATACAACAATGCAATCAATCTCAACACAAACAACTCTCAAATGCCTATCCCGTATGCTAGAAGAAAACATCCTCTCCGACGTCACCATCCACACGTCCGGCGGGACCCTCTCCGCTCACAAAGCCATCCTCTCCGCTAGCTCCAACGTCTTCAAAAGCATGTTCCATCACGACCTCAAGGAGAAAGAGTCATCCACCATCCACATCGACGACATGTCTAGAGAATCTTGCATGGCTCTGTTAAGTTACCTCTACGGTAACATATCGCAAGAAGACTTCTGGAAACACAGGCTCGCGCTTCTAGGTGCGGCGAACAAGTACGATATCACGGATCTGAAAGCGGCTTGCGAGGAGAGCTTGATGGAGGATATAAACTCTGGGAATGTGCTGGAGAGGCTGCAAGAGGCGTGGTTGTATCAGCTGGAGAAGTTGAAGAAAGGGTGTTTGATGTATTTGTTTGATTTCGGTAAGATTTATGATGTCAGGGAGGAGATTAGCGGTTTCTTCAGGCAGGCTGATCGTGAGCTGATGCTGGAGATGTTTCAGGAGGTGTTGGCTGCGTGGAAACCGGTTTGAGAAATGTTATGTACTTGATAAACATTGGTTTCAGAATATTTCGGCTTGATGATGTTTTGTGTATATAATGAAAGAATATGCCAATATTCCTATTTGAATTAGTCATTATCTGTTCATAGATACTCTCGTATTTCTGTGGATCTCACAACTGTAATTAGCTTAAATAGGCTACTCATGTAACGTGATTATTCATTCAAGCATATACAAACTTTTATGGTATTAGAGCGGGTCCATACTCTGACCCACGAATCCGATCCGGACAGTGGCCCGATCATCCCATTAGTTGATGGCCCAAAGGAAGGCTCAGTTCTCCAGATCGCTAGAAAAAAAACATAATCTTGGAGGGGGTATGATGGATTTCGAGATTAATGGTTAGATCCACCATTATCTCGAGGGAGGGTATTTGGATAAAAGATCCCACATTGGAAAGATGTACGGACATGAGTAATATATAAGGGACTTGGACCAATTCACTAATTACCAATTGGTTCTCTCTGATCCACTTATTACTTTCTTTTCTTTTACGTAATCTTTCCTCTGCTCTTCTTCGCAATCGATGGATGTTCCAAACAACCCGACCGAGAGATCTTACGGAGTTACGAATATCAAGCATCATATTCCGCTTGTTCTTGACCTAGATGAGTGCAATTACGATGCCTAGAGGGAACTGTTCATGATGCATTGCCTTACATTTGATGTCATCGGTCATGTTGATGGAAGCTCTACCCCGGCTGATGATGCTGACGCGAATTGGCACAAGAAAGACGCGCTCGTGAAGCTGTGGCTATACGGCACCCTTGCTCAGCCACTATTCAAATCCACCTTCAAGAAAGGCGGATCAGCTCATGATGTTTGGACTCGAATTGAAAATCAATTCCGAAACAACAAGGAGACTCGTGTTATGCAACTGGACAACGATCTACGCACCAAGCAGATCGGTGACTTGTCCATCCACGAGTACTGTCAGCAACTCAAATCTGTTGCAGACCTTCTCTCCAATCTGGACGCCCCTGTCCCAGATAAAACATTGGTAATGTACATGTTAAATGGCTTAGATGAAAAATTTGACTATGTGCTCAATGTGATTAAGCATCAGAAACCTTTCCCAAGCTTTGATGATGCTAAGAATATGTTAGAGATGGAAGAGACTCGCTTAAAGAAGAGTCACAAAGCCACTGCTGCACACAGTGATCATGCTTCTTCTTCATCAGCCTTGATTGCAGCAACCACATCAAATCAGCCGAACTCGCAGAACAACAACAACAGAAACAACTCTAATCGTGGAAACCGTGGCAGAGGTCGCTACAACAACAACAACTATCATCAGCGACCGTACTACAACAACTGGAGTTCACCGTTCTGGTATGGGCAGTACAACAACAACTGGAATCCTCAGCAGCAGTCTCCAATTCCACAGTGGCAGCCTCAGCCTTTTGGATTCTATCCTCGTCGGCTTAATGCTCCTCAAGCACAGCCACAGTCCACTCCTGAAGCTCACATGGTAAACGCCAATCTTCAGCCAACCAAAGACTTCGCAGAGGCATTCAACACAATGACGCTTACAGACCCGTCACAGAATGGCTGGTTCATGGACAGTGCTGCTTCTGCTCATCTTGCTTCATCGTCAGGTACACTTCAAACTGTTTTTAATTCGAACAACGGAAAATCTGTCACGGTTGGTAATGGCAATACCATTCCAGTTCATTCCACTGGTTATACTTCAATTCCTACTCAATCTCGTTTGCTTCATTTGAAAAATGTCCTCGTTGCTCCAAATATTATCAAAAATCTTATTTCTGTTCGCCAATTCACTACTGATAACTGGTGTTCTGTTGAGTTTGATCCGTTTGGTTTCTCTGTGAAGGATCTGCAATCTCAGAAAGTAATTCTCCGCAGTGATAGCACAGGTGACCTCTATCCAGTGCCCTCTCTTCTCAAAAATAAGGCTCTGGCGGCTGTCACTACTGAGTCTCCTTCCACTTGGCATAGGCGGTTGATTCACACAAACAATATCACTCTTAAATCTCTTATTTCATCTGGTTCTATTGCTTGTAATAAAGACAGCTTGCTCCCTTGCTGCAATGCTTGTCAAATTGGGAAACACATTAAACTTCCTTTTCAAAAATCTGTTACACAAACAACAAAACCTTTTGAGATTATTCATAGTGATGTTTGGACCTCTCCTGTTCCAAGCATAAGTGGTTGCAAATATTATGTCCTTTTTCTTGATGATTTCACTCACTATCTTTGGGTTTATCCACTTCGCAGGAAGAGTGATATTTTCTCAAAATTTTTACACTTCTCTGCCTATGTCAACACTCAGTTCAAAACGAAAATTATGAGTCTTCAATGTGACAATGGGGGTGAATATGATAACTCTTCTTTTCATGATCATTTCTCTAAGAATGGCATTCTTTTCAGGTTCTCTTTCCCTCATACATCTCAACAAAATGGGAAGGCTGAGAGAATGATACGTACCATGAACAATGCAATTCGAACCCTCTTGTTTCAGTCGCATGTTTCACCAGCCTACTGGGCAGAAGCTCTTCATACAGCTTCTCATGTCCTAAACATATTACCTTCAGCTTCTATTGGTAATCAGATACCTCACTCTCTACTTTTCAAACAGCAACCCTCTTATTCTCACCTTCGAATTTTTGGTTGTCTCTGCTTTCCTAACCTTAACATCTCAACCACAGACAAGCTCTCACCTTGTTCCACTCTATGCTTGTTTCTCGGTTATCCTACTAATCACAGAGGATATCGATGTCTAGACCTCAAAACAAACCGTATCATCTTGTCTAGGCATGTGGTTTTTGATGAAAACACATTTCCAAAATCTGAAAAAGCCTCTCAAAACTCCACTGTGTTTAATTTTCTTGAGGCAGATGCTCCTTCTGCGCTTTTCAAAAACATCCTTACAGGATATACACCGCCGTCTGTCTCCTCTCCTCTCCCACCACTCTCGACTGCTGTTCCTGCAAATACCAATGTCAATCCGCCACCATCTGCTCCGGTGACGAGAATGACAACGAGAAGTCAGGTGGGAATCCGTAAGCCAAAGAAAATCTTCTCTCTATATACATCTTCTGTGTCTAGAATTCCAAATAGCCACCAAAAAGCTCTAGCTGATCCGAATTGGAACCCGGCTATGACAGAAGAGTACGTTGCTCAAATTAAAAATAGATCTTGGAGTTTAGTACCTAGACCTTATGGAGCTAACATTATTAACTCGTTGTGGTTGTATAAGCTGAAACATGATGCAGATGGTCAACCAACAAGACACAAAGCTCGCTTGATTGCCAATGGAAAATCACAGCAGGCCGGTGTAGACTATGATGAGACTTTTGCTCCTGTGGTTAAGCCTGCTACAATCCGGACTGTCATCAATCTTGCTGTGTCTCGGGACTGGGAAATGCGCCAGTTAGACGTCAAGAACGCGTTCCTCCATGGAACAATATCTGAAACAATCTATATGCATCAGCGTCCTGGATTTGTTGACAAGTCAAAACCACATCACGTCTGCAAATTAAACAAGGCTTTGTATGGGTTAAAGCAGGCTCCTCGTGCCTGGAATGCTCGGTTTGCAACATATCTATCTAAGCTTGGTTTTGTTTCATCAAAAAGCGACTCATCTCTGTTTGTTTATCGACGAGGACAGCAGCTTGCTTATCTCTTACTTTATGTAGATGATATAATACTGACTGGTTCCTCTAAAAAACTTGTTTCAGGCATTATTTCTCAGCTCAAGCAAGAGTTTCCAATTACAGATATGGGTCAACTAAGCTACTTTCTTGGAATCAAAATCGAGTACAACAAAAGTGGAGTTCTTCTGTCACAAAAACAGTATGCAAAAGAGATAATCGCAAAGGCTGGAATGTCTGAGTGTAAGCCAATCTCCACCCTGGTTGATGTCAACTCCAAGCTTTCTGCTGAGACAGGCGTTCTTCTTGACAATCCGACAGAATACAGAAGCCTGGCCGGAGCTCTCCAATACTTAACCTTCACCCGTCCAGACATTACTTTTGCGGTTCAGCAAATCTGTCTGTTCATGCATTCTCCTCGGGACAAGCACATGCAAGCTCTTCGTCACATTATACGATACATCCAGGGAACAGCTTCATACGGCCTGCAAGTTTACAAGTCCAACCAAACCACACTCTCAGCCTACACAGACGCAGACTGGGCCGGCTGTCCAGACACACGTCGTTCCACCTCCGGATACGCCATCTACCTTGGAGACAACCTTATTTCCTGGTCTTCAAAACGTCATCTGAGTGTCTCACGCTCAAGTGCCGAAGCCGAATACAAGGGAATAGCTAATGCTGTAGCAGAAACGTGCTTCTTACGCAAACTACTGCTCGAGCTTCACTGTCCCATTCGCACTGCAACTTTGGTGTTTTGTGACAATATAAGTTCAATTTACTTGGCTTCAAATCCAGTGAAACACCAGAGGACGAAACATATTGAAATCGACCTGCATTTTGTTCGGGAAAAGGTAGCTTTGGGACAGGTCAAGGTCATTCATGTTCCTTCATCTTTACAGTATGCTGATATCTTCACAAAAGGATTACCGACATCCCTGTTCACGGACTTTCGATCCAGCTTGACTGTTCGCTGCGCCGACAATCTCACTGAGGGAGGGTGAAAAAATATGCCAATATTCCTATTTGAATTAGTCATTATCTGTTCATAGATACTCTCCTATTTCTGTGGATCTCACAACTGTAATTAGCTTAAATAGGCTACTCATGTAACGTGATTATTCATTCAAGCATATACAAATTTTCATATAATCATGATATCTTATTTCTTGTGGTGTGTGTGTAACAACTAACGAAGAACACACGTAATTTTTGTTGTAATCTTGTATAGTATGAACTGGTGTGCCTCTCTCTAGATCGATACGAATCAAAACTGAGCGTAGGCTTGACCATTTGAACAAAGAATCCTTATATCTGATTCGAGCGAGCAAGGGTGGGTAATATACGAATATGATTATATAGGATGGTATTGGGATTTCACATATTATAAGAGATCAGAATCAAAATTAAACATTCAATAGAAACTCAGGAAAAGAAAACTCAAAAACTTTGATTTAAAGATCACAATATATATCTATATAAAATAATTATTTAAAATCTAAATAAATATTTCTATGTCTATTTCATAGTGAAATTGAAAAGATTATTAACCTGCAATATTATCAATGAAATCTACAATGAATGGATCTTAGATGAAGTTCGTTAAAAAAGAGATGAATTATAAAATACATGAAATGGAATCTAAATTTTTTGTAAACTAATAAATTTTCTGGATTTCTAACTTAATTAATTCAAATCCATTACATATTATTTATGTCTAATTTATATTTTAAATGTGAGATCTTTTCTCTAATACATTTTCTCAAAATAATAGTACGTATACTCATTATTCTCGCATAATCCATCATACTCTTTTGAAATAATGTTTTTTTTTAGCTATTTCGTAAAAATTAAACATTTTTTGGGTTTTCACTTAAAATTAATTAAAAATTAATAGATCGGTCTAAAGATTTTATATATTATTTATGTCCTTTTTATATTTTTAACGTGGAATCTTCTCTCCAAATATAAATTAATCTCGAATTTTCTTATAAAACAAAAGCGTGTAAAACTTTTATTGTCCAAGTATCTACTTAATAAATTTCTAGAGAGTAGAGAGAAGAGGGAGAAAATGTCCTCGTAAGTCACCCCTAATGGGCCTCAGGATTTTATCCGTTGGATAATAAGTAGTTGTCGCTTGGTTATACGCGATTAACTTTTCTAAACACGCTTTGAGAAGAATTTGTCAACCATTTTATTGGTTTCTGAGGCTTACTTGGCCTGCTTTAATTAATTCTCACCTGTTTTTCTGCTGTTCTTCGTTCTTTAAAGTTAAAGCTTCGAAAGTTGGTGAACATTTACTTAGGTTTCGTGAGTTCTAAATAGCTGTATTCAATGTCGCTCTCTATGGATAAAGCTCTTATGGCATTGTCGCTGGAGGACGAAGACGTTCCTTTTGAGATGCCAGATCTTCCGGAGTTTAGCTCGGCTGAAGAAAACAAACTCAGCTTGATGGCAAGACTTCTGAACCCAGACCGACAAAAAATGTCTCTTCTTATTACGAAGATGCCAAGGAAGTGGCAGAAAGAGGAAGGGTTCGTGGTATAGCTCTTTCTCAAGAAAGGTTCCAGTTCATCTTCAAGTATGAACATGACCTCTTGGATATCTTGGAGAGAGGCGTCCAAACGTTTGAAGAATGGGTTATTGTGCTTGAAAGATGGGTTGAAAACCCACCGGAAGACTATCTCCAGTATGTACCGATTTGGGTTCAGATCCGTGATATCCCAGTCAACTTCTATAAGTCTGAAGCGTTGACTGCCTTAGGAGATCTCGTGGGGAAGACGTTGGTGGTTGCCTTTAACCCTGATAAGCCTGTGACTCAGGATTTTATTAGGGTTTTGGTGAAGTTTAACGTTGCGAACCCGTTACGCACTACAAAGGTGGTTACTTCGAAAGGGAAATCATCTACTGTGAGGTTTAACTATGATTTGATTCAAAAAAAGATGTTTTGAGTGCCAAAAACTCAATCATGAAAAGGATTATTGTCCTTTAATTGTAAGGAAAAGACAAGAAGAGTCAAGAGTAAGAAGGGAGAAGATCTCTGCAGAGTTAGAGAAAAAGAAGCTTGTGATAGCTGAAGATGATATCTTGTTTGGTATTCTGGAAGAAGAGCAGGTTAATCTGGACCCTATTACGGGAAGACTCAAGATGGCAAAGGAATCTGGAGGAAATGAGAAGGTATCTCTTAGCCGACACAGGGGAGAACCGTGAAATTAAGATCGACAAGATCCAATGTTCTGTCAAGCTAGCGGAGAATGACCCTATGACAAAGAAACTGGCTCTGAGTCTGGAGAATCCACCTTTGTTTACTACTAATTTGAACAGAGGCAAAGGAATTGTTTTTGATTACTTGGAGAACAAGATAGATGACAGAGCATTAAGTGTCCAAAGTAATCCAAATAAATTGATGTCTGCTTCCTTTGAGGCTCACTCCAATCTGTCCCGTCGTTCAGCTCTGTATCTTTTGACTATAGGAGGTGGCGAGGAAGGCTTTGATTCTGAAGGATCCTTTTGCTCTAACTTTCCGACGGTGTTCAAGGAGGAAAATGTTTCTAACTTTGCCCCTTGTTCTTCCGGGATAGTGAGGACCAAACCTGCAGTTAGGAGAAGGCCCCCTAAATCATCGAGGCAGAGGCGAGGAAATCAGACTCCGGAGCTTGTGCAAGCTTCTTCTAATGAGCAGGATGAAGGTTTACATGTGATGGGAAGTAAGAAGAGGAAGTGTTCTGTTGAGGAGGAGGCGGTCAAACCAACCAACAAGGCGGTATGCCTGAAGGCGATCCCAGATGAGGGATTGCCCCAAACCCAATGAGCTTTTTGAGCTGGAATTGCCAAGGCAAGGGACGGCCTCAAGGCTTGACAATTCAAAGACTACGGGAGTTGCGTCAATACCAGTTCCCGGAGATTCTCTTTCTTATGGAAACAAAAAATGTCGGAATGTAGTAGTAGATTTGCAAGTGTGGTTGGGCTATGAGCGAGTTCACACTGTAAATCCGATTGGATACAGTGGTGGGTTAGCTTTTTTGTGGAAGAAAAGTGTCAACCTTTGTATTAAAAGTTCAGATAAAAATTTGGTGGATTGTTTGGTGAAGTTTGGAGATTCCTCTTTCTTTTTAACTTGCGTTTATGGGGAACCTTCCTCTGATGGGAAGAGTGTGATTTGGGACCGGATCACTAGTTTGGGTGTTGGAATATCAGAACAGTGGAGTATCGTTGGGGACTTCAACGAAATCCTAAATAATGATGAGAAATTAGGTGGTCCGAGAAGACCTGAGTCATCTTTCAAGTTCTTTGCTGAAATGTTATCGGTGTGTGAGATGGAAGAACTTTTTAGCAAAGGATATAGATTCACTTGGGCTGGTCAACGTGGAAAGAAGTACATTCAGTGCTGTCTCGATAGGTGTTTTGGGAATAAAGCGTGGCGTGCAAGAATTCCCAATTCCAACCAGTCCTTTTTGGAGAAAAAAGGCTCTGATCACATACCTGTCTGGGTTAACCTAAGAGCAAGTCCAGATATTCAAAGGGGTCAGTTTCGGTTTGATAGGAGGCTTCTCCACCATCCTGATGCTGTGAAAGAAGTAATCAGTGCTTGGGGAGGAAACAGACAAAGGGGTTCTGTATCTTTCAAGATCCAGAGGTTTCGAAAATTTATGAGTGAGTGGAAGCGTAAAAAAAGATTTAATGCGAGGGAGAAGATTACGTCACTTCATGAGAGACTCGAATGGTTTCAATCTAAGCCATATTCATGCTGGTTTGTTATTCAGGACATCAAAAAAGAATTAATGCAAGCGTACAAGGAAGAAGAAATGTTCTGGAGGCAAAAAAGTAGAGAAAAATGGTTGAAGCTTGGAGACAGAAATTCCAAATTCTTTCACTTATCGGTTAAAGCTAACAGATCGAGAAATTGTTTAGTGAAGTTGAAAGATCATTTTGGGAGAGATCATTGGTCTGATGCTGCGAAAGTTGATGTCACCATTAAGTATTTCTCGGAGCTCTTTAAATCTTCCAACTCGCCCTCTTATGATCCGGTTTTCCAAAGCATGTTGCCTAAAGTCTCCTTGTCCATGAATCAAAGGCTCACTTGCAAGGTCTCTAAGGAAGAAGTTCGTGATGCTATTTTCTCAATCAATGCTGAGAGCGCTCCCGGACCTAACGGCATGACGGGTTTGTTCTTCCAAAAGTTCTGGGGAGTGATAGGAGATTCAGCCACAATGGAGATTCAAGAGGTTTTTGACAAAGGGACGCTACCGGTTGACTGGAACTTCACTTATATTTGCCTTATCCCAAAGATCCCAAACCCGGAGAATATGACTGATTTAAGACCTATCAGTCTTTGCTCGGTGCTTTATAAGGCGGTTTCTAAGATCATGGTCAGGAGACTGCAACCTTTTTTGGTAGATTTGATTCTGTTAATCAGTCGGCCTTCGTCAGTGAAAGACTAATCCAAGATAATATATTGATAGCGCATGAAGCAGTTCATGCTCTCAACTCCCATCCGGTGGTCTCTGCTGAATTTATGGCGGTCAAAACTGATATGTCAAAGGTGTACGACCGGATGGAATGGAGCTATCTGAAAGCTTTGTTGAAGGCGTTGGGTTTTGATGATATATGGATAGGTTGGGTGATGATGTGTGTTACGTCTTTCTCGTTTGCAATCCTCATCAATGACCAACCCTTTGGTTTAATCTCTCCTTTTAGAGGGTTGCGTCAGGGTGACCCGCTCTCCCCGTTTCTATTTGTGCTTTGTACGGAAGACTTATCTCATCTGCTGAACGTCGCAGAGAGGAATGATGTAATTTCTGGTATGAGTTTTTCGGAGTCGGGACCTTCGGTTAGCCACCTCCTTTTTGCGGACGACAGTTTATTCTTATGCGACGCCTCAGAACGTCATTGCTTCAACCTCAAAAAGATCCTTAACTTTTATGGTCAAGCTACTGGACAGTGCATCAATTATCAGAAGTCGTCAATCACCTTTGGTCTGATTCCAGAGGATGTACAAGCTAGACTTAAAGAGATTCTTGGCATTCATAACATCGGAGGCACAAGTAAATACCTGGGAATGCCGGAATGTTTTTCTGGCTCTAAGGTTGAACTTCTCTCCTATCTCAAAGAACGAACGCATTGTAAGCTTAACAACTGGTTCTTGCGGAAGCTTTCTCAAGGTGGGAAAGAGGTGCTCTTGAAATCGACGGCTGCCGCTCTCCCTGTGTTTCCTATGTCTGTCTTCAGATTACCTAAAACGGTCATTAAATCCCTAGAGAGTCTGATGGCTAACTATTGGTGGAATGCTGAGGATCATGTCAACAAGATCCACTGGTCTTCGTGGGATAAACTCTGTCTCCCGAAACATCTTGGAGGAATTGGATTCAAGGATTTGGAATGCTTCAACCAAGCCTTACTTGCTAAACAAGCTTGGAAATTGATCAATAATCCAGAATGTTTGATGGCGAGGTTTCTTAAAAGCAGGTATTTCCCTCAATTTCACTTCTTAGAAGCCCCAATGGGATCTCGTCCCTCCTTTTCTTGGAGAAGTTTGCTTCATGGGAGGGATCTTCTTCAGCCAGGTCTGCAAAGAAGTGTAGGGAATGGGTGCAACACAAGAGTTTGGCTTGACCGATGGCTACATGATCTGGAGATGGGATGGAGAACTCCATGGATTAAATGTAACACCTTTGATGTGAACCTTATGGTGAGTGATCTGATTGATTTCAACTCAAGGAAATGGAATGGTGCGGCTCTTAGAGATTTATTTGTTCAAGGGGATGTGGAGCTGATTTTGATGAACCAACCTTCGGTGTCTCATGATGACTCCTTCATTTGGACTCACAACAAATCAGGAAACTTGACGGTGAAGTCAGCATATTGGCTAGCAAGGGAGATTAAGATCTCGAGGTGTTTTCGGAAGGTTCAAAGGCTTCCATCTCTAAACCCTATCAAGGAGGAACTCTGGAAGATTTTTTCGCCTCCTAAGATCAAAGTCTTTCATTGGAAAGCGTTGAGTGAGGCACTTCCAGTGTCTGATCTTTTTATCAGAAGAGGTATGAGAATGGATGGTAGATGCCAGACGTGTGGTATCGACGGCGAATCAATCCTACATGTGCTGTTTCAATGTGATCCAGCAAGGCAAGTGTGGGCGCTATCTGGTATACCTGTGCCTCAGGGTGGCTTCGAAGGAGGCAGTTTATATGGGAACATATATTATCTGCTGAGCTTAAATAAATCTGTTCAAGATGAGTTCAACCCTTTGAGAGCTTGGTTGTGGGTGCTTTGGAGCATTTGGAAGAGTAGAAACAACCTGGTTTCAAGGGGACGAGATTGTTACCTGAAGAGATTAAGGAGAAAGCTGTTAATGAAGCAAATGAATGGTTTTTAGCCCTAGTGGTTGAGGAGGAAACTCAGAAGAGTGAGATCCTTAAGGCTGAGCCGGTTAAGAAACAGTGGCGTCCTCCTCCAACAGATTGGTTGATGTGTGATGTTGGTTTTGAGTGGATAAAGCAATCGAAATTGTTAGGGGCGACCTGGGTTGTTAGGAATCATAGATGTGTGGTCCTCATGCACAGTCGTAGAGCTTTTTCGGATGTGCTATCACTGAGTGAAGCCAGGCTGGTTTCGATTCTCTGGGCGGTGGAAAGCATGACAAGCCTTCGATATAATTGAGTAGTGTTTGCCGGAGACTTTAAAGATTTGTTTTTGGGAGTCCAGAATCCACTTCAATGGTCTGCCTTACGGTATCAGGTGAGTGAGCTTAACTTGCTACTGAGAAGAGTCTCAGATTTTCAATTGTGGTGTGTGGTGAAGAAGGAAAACAAAGGAGCGGCGATCATTTCTCAAAGCGTTACTAGAGAAGGAAGATTGCAATCTTATGTGTCTATTGGATATTTTTTTTGGCTTTTTGAACTATTTGTGAATGAAAGCAGGTTCCACTAATTTATCCTCACTTCTTGGAGAAGATGGGAAGATGAGTATTTTACTTGGTATGATCTATTGTAGGATCATGGTTGACTGTGTGGGTCTGTATTTGTTGGTGTCTTGGTGATGTTTGGGTATGCAGCTGCTTGTAATACTTTCTTTATCAATGAAATTTCAGAAGTTAAAAAAAAAAAAGCGTGTAAAACTAATATATATACCATCGAGTGTAACAGGATGCTCAAACCTAATTTGGGCCGTATCTCAAATGGGCTGATGGGCCTCATAAGGTGGCAGATTGCCGATATCGGATGTCGGCAATTAGAATGTTAATGTGGTCGGCTTGCTGTAATGTTACGGTTCGGTTTTTTAATTCGATGACTCAGCATCAGGACAGAGACGTCTTGCTGCTGGACACGTGTCGGTTGCGTCCTAAACGCGCTCTTGCAAACTCAACGTAAAAGTTTTACGGTAAAACAATAGGAGAAGAAGATAGATAATCGTCGGAGCTTGAGAGAGGCCTAGCCGCTAAAAAAAAAACAATCTAGGGCCAACTTTGCCGGAAAATCTCAAAAAAAAAAACTTTAATGGCAAGAACGGGAACTGCGAAAAACGGGGCGGGACAATTCTTCCTGGCGACGCTGCTTCTATGGCTAGTCTCCGTCGTGTTTGAGATTGCATTCAACCAAAGGACGGAGCTTCTCTGGGTGATTAGCGGCGGATGCTTCTTCGAATTGGTGAATTGGTTCGTTCGTGGTTGTCTCTCTCGTGACCCTCTCTTCGTTAACACCTCCGTCTCCCTTCTACATTCTATCATCACCTCCGCCTCAGGTCTCTCTCTCTCTCTTTCTCTCTGTTTTAAGTTATTATCTTTAGGGTTTTAAGGCTGAGAAGTTGTTTCGTAGAGATTTTGTTAAGGCTTATGGCTCATTAATCTCTACCTAATCTCAATATAATATTGCTTTATTTATTGGTATAATTGTTGCCTCTTCACCAATGTTCAATAAATCGTTAGGCGGTAACTAGACAGCTTGTATAGGACTATAGACTAGTAGGATTATTTGGGGTTTAGGCGGGTTTAGTTTTTTTGGCTTGAATTATAAAATTGTTTTGATGAATTATCAAAATTGTTTTGATGAATTAGGGGCGCCCGCCTAGGCGCTGTCTTGTGTATATGATGCAGTTTCTTTTTCTATTCTATTCACCAAAGCCATACTGATTATGATTTTACATCGCTTTGTGTTGTTACCACAGTGGTTTTTATTCTGCTAAACCAATGCTTAGCCAAAGGTTTAAACGAGATGTTCGATCACTCCGAACTCGTTGGTGGTACTTGGAAATGGGCATACCAAGCTTTGTGTTTCTCTTGCGGCTACTTCGCTTATGACCAATGGGATATGCTTCAGCACCGTTTATACAGCGGTTTAATACCTTCCATTCTCGTCCACCATCTCGTCCTCCTCGTTTGCTTCACTTTAGCTCTGTACCGAAACGTTACCATCAACTACCTCATCCTTACTCTCATTTGCGAGGTAACGTTTCTAACAAGTAGACTTCAATGAACATCTACTTGTGGAAAACCTAAGTGATATTTGGATCTGTGTAAATACAGATGCATTCGATCTTTCTGCACGTGAGGAAGTTAAGGAGGATGGCGGGAATCCGAGACAGCAGCACGGTGTTGGTGAAACTGGAGTGGGTGATGAACTGGATGGCTTTTGTGTTTGCGAGATGCGTTCCACATGTTCTTATCACTGTTAAACTGATCAAAGATGCGAACAAGTTTGGGAGAGGCGTGGAGTGGCCGCTCGCTTTGTTTGGTATGTTGGGGATGAACGTACTTAATGTTGGACTTGGGATGGATCTGTTTCATGCTTTTAGAAGAGAGACAAGTAACAGAAGGGATCAAGAGAAGAGTAATAACCATGTAGAATGATTTCGCCAATTTAGAGCAATCATCAATTGAATCCACTTTACACACTCATCTGTTGTTTTTTGTTGGAGATTTTTACTACTGTGTTCTATTAGCTTTCAGATTTTTGTATGTACTATTAAGGAAAACTTCATGTAAATGTTATTTGTTGATGATTTTTTTTTTTTGTATGTGCCATAAGAAACAATCGAGATCTTTCTGCTATTAACAAGTAAGAATCTGATAATCATATTCAGTCTTAATAGTATATAGAATGTGTCTCAGGCAGAGCCACTAGACGTTTCATCTCAAAGATATCAACTTATGTAATATAATTAGTCCTCTGAAGGCTTGGATCATTGACTTTTTCAATCTTGAATTGATTTAACTTGTCAATGTTGATGATCCCCCTGAGCCAGAGAAATTAAGCAATGTTCCTTCTTCTGAATGACTATCCGAAGACCGATTAGATGATCATCTAGACAACTTCATGCATATATTGTCTTTGGGTGTTGCTATGTAAATAACAATGGCCTAAGTATCATATTCATACAAATGCAATGTAAAGTACACATATGTTTAAAAATGCACATACCGTCAGATAAGTGTTGTTGATGAAGTAGTTCCAAGTGTATATGTCATGCTCTTTAGTTCAAGACTTTGAAATTTGAATCCCACATGCTGTCACTCATGAATCATGAGTCATGACTAACGTTTAAATATATATATATATATGTATAGACCATGCATTATCGGATTATATTTTTTAAGTCGTAACATGCCAATTAGCCTCAAGATCTGAACTTTTGTGTGTTTTAAATTTAATCCCACTATCGTATTATACAATTAAGTATATGCGATAACTACGTGTGTGTCCACCAATGCGGTTCATGTTCTGATTAACGATCCTTGCCTTGTCCATCATATGAAATTTTGCTTTAGAATGATTTTTGTGTGTGGTATAATTTGCAAGGACTTATGAATCAATCCGAATGATATATATTTCACGTTAAATATTTTCTGAAAAGTGGCATTTAATTGTTCAAAATCTTTTTTTTTAACAACTAATTTATAAAATGTAAACATTACATAAAAAGTACTAACTATAATAATTGTTCAAAATCTTTATGCGAGGTAAACAACAAATAGGTGCGTGGTCCTGCTCCTAGTTTTGAATACGATCATCTATAAAAAATGGTCCCGTTTAACCCTACAGCCAACGCTCTCGACAAAAGAAACCCAAATTTACAAAATTTATGCAAAAAAACCACTCATAAGTTTGGAAGAAATAACAATCCCCATGTGCTAAGTAGGTCTCAAAACAATGGCTAATTATCCTGATTTATCATAATCACCATAATTTCGATCATTTTTTTCCTTTCGCTTCATTATCCAGTTCTTTTGTATTTGGAGACCTGTTAATTTCTTGGTTAACACTTCAATGGTTTATTAGAACTTGTTTCAAGTTTCAATTTGCATACATAGAATTTCTCCTGATCCCCAAAAGATAACATCATAACATTCAGTTACTAAACATATCCAGCTACTCTGCTCGATTGTTTTTCATAATAGTTTAAAAATATGAAAAGTGAAAAAGATGCAAAAAAGGAAAGAAAAGTACACAGATCAAACAAATGGACTCGTCGTTCAATCAACCTAAAAATTAGGTTTTCTCTCGCATCAGTCTTACCACAAAATTCTTATATAATTTCTTGGAGGAGTCACATTGCTTTCCTACTTTTGTTTGAACTTAGAAACAAACTAAAGCAACTTTTTTTCCTTGAGTGGTCACCTCACAACACAATAAAGATCATATATCAAAATCAACATTGTCAAAAAAATCTACTATTGATTTTAATACTTTAACCTATTTTGTTTGAAATCAACATGAATTTGGTAAACTTATGCAACAATGACGTTACAATTCTCCAACATAGAGCAATGTTGTATAGTTATCTCACAAGTTCAAGTATAATATTTTATAAAAAAAAACTTTTGATTTAGGATTTGGAAGTATACAATCATACAATGTATACAAAAGAGACAACTATAAGACAATGTGAATGGGGCATGGCGCTTGGGGTCCTTTTTTGTGCTACAATGTTTCCCACTATTGTAAACAACCTAACATGGACTCTTCTTGCATTATAAATTGTACTACTCTCATTTATTTATTTTATAAAATGAGAAAAAGGAAACTTAAGGTGAGCACTAAAAGTCATAAAAGAGGATTCCAAGAATCCCATGTAAAATTATTTATTTAAAAGCAACTCGTTCTTGTTTTTTCCTTCTCCATCCCTCTCTTACCTTCTTTTTTTTACTGAAATTTCATTAACACTTGCAAATTACAGGAGTGTAATACATTACTGGCAGGTTACAAACCTACTGAGACAAAACCCCGTTAGAAAAGAGACGAAGTCTCCAACTCAGAAAAACTATTAAACTAAAACAAGAAAAAATGAAATAGTATTATTTTGAAAATAATGATAAAAGGTATTTTGACCCTTCCCCATCTTTTAATGGCTTTATCAGATTCAGACCACATGCCAATAAAGAAGTATGGTACATGGCAAGCCTCTTGTCCCTTTTACATATGCTTGAGAAAATTATATGTAAATTATTTGTTTTAAAAACAAAAAGGTTATATGTAATACACCTACTATTACAAAAATCCAATCTAATCACTTCATCAATTTAATTTATGGATGACCGACCCAGCATTGTCATTACTTACAACAACAAAAAAAAACTCCAAGATATTTCTTCTTTAAACAGAGGCATCAATCATTGACAAAACGACCAAACCAAATATTAAACTAAAAAAAAAGAGGCTATAATTTTTGTTTTTATTTTTTAAACACCAAAAAATATATGTTTAGGTGTAATGAATAAATATACGAAAAATTCAACTTTTACTTTTCCTGGATTTTCTTCTGGTTAAGGTCCTCACCATCCAACCCTGTTTCCTCACTCTGGTTCCTTCGACGTTGGATGATGCCACATGACAAGAAGAGGTGGACCATCCTGATCTGAGTTTGATGACATGGAAAAGATGACCAATACGTTTGCGCCATCTGAGAGATGACTTGACACTATTATGCTCAACGATACTCGTACTGTTCGTTATAAGGGACTGCTGCTCCTTACATGCTGAGTTTGTGTTGTCTACACAAACCTTTGACACTGTTTTCCTCTCCCACGACGCGTTTCCATCCATTTCGAATTTTATTGATATAAAAGAATCTGAAAAATAAATTTTAATTGTTTATTGATTTGTCCAAAAATTAGGATCTTATATAAGTATATACATAAATTTCAAGAACTATAAACGATAATTAGCCGCATCTCACAAATCATTTTACGGAGTAAAATTAAAATGAAAATTTCCAATTGGAATTATTAATTAAGCATGATGACTAAAAAGCTGTTTGGAATAAAATGAATGTATATGGTGTTCGTTCAAGCTATAAATTGGTCATAACCGTTTATGAAACATTTTTTTAAAAAAAAATTAGTAGTTTTTCTAGACGCTAATCCTATAGAACGCATAATTACCATTTAGCAATTTCTTAATTATTGCGTGTATAAATAGTGTGTAATTATGCATACTATAGATATGACTAAAGCTGTGTACCTTCTTGGCTTGTGGAGACGTCAAGGTCGGAGGATGGACGGAATTTCCTACGGTGACGGAGATCGAGGCGGCTGAGGAGAGAGCTCAAGGTGAAGATCTTCGGGAGGCTAATGATTGGTGAAGATGAAGAGTATTTGGTTCTTGACGATGATCTCTGCTTTGAAGCTAAAACCAGAAGCCTCTCGTTCAAACAGAGTGGGCACACTCCAACATATTCTTCCTTTGGATGGAAATAACAGTATGGTGAGCTATCATCTTTGTACATATCCATCCTCACTACCAAATGAGAGAAGGGAAAAAGAGAGAGAGATGAAAGAGAAAGAGAGAGAGATATGAAATGAGATGTGATTAGGTCTGAAATTGAGTTTCGTAATATATATCGAATATTACTATATATTTCATATTTTTCTCAAGTAGATAAGCCTTTTAGCTACTTGGAAGAAACGAAAAAAAGAAAGAAAAAAATGACAAGACTGTTAGTTATGATAATACTCTGTTCAACTATCCATTAAATAGGCTGATTTATTTTAATTAGTAGATTTTGCAGACATTACTGTTTTAAGATATTGACATAATCTAGAAAATTAATCTATAAATATACTAATGTCATGCATCTGTTATTAACGCACAGATCTCGAACCTAGTTCTTATGGGACTTTTTTTTTGGACAAAGTCTCATGGGACTTTATTTGTGTAATTTTTGTTTGTAAAACGGACAGCATATATCAAAGTATTTATGCTGTTTATGCATATACAATACTCCATCCACTAGGTGATAACCCGTGCCTTGCACCGAGTGAGTGACGGAAAGAGATTCTTACTATAATGCATAGGTTAATATAATGTGATTTTGTTTATATTTCTTTTTATAACAAAGCTTGTGTATTGGATAAGTACATTGAAGTGTATTATATAGAAAAAAATAATTTTAAGAGTAAGAAAAGAAATTTTTTAACTTTTTAAGAATTTATGAAAAATAAACCATAAAAATATAATTATTCATTTCACAATTAACACGTATTGGAAGCAAAGGTTCGAGAAAACTCAATTCTGCCAATGTTGTATGTATATACCAATTTTGAAAAAAAAATACAGAAGTGTTTATGTGATATGTATAACCTTCCACTCGAGACTATATATAACCTAAGTGGTTCGATATTTCAGTAAATAATAAATTAACATTCCATATTAACGGTTTCCCTAAAAAATCATTCTCTTAATTACGATTTTGCAAGAATCCCCTATATATTATTTGTGAAGCATTACAACTTTTTTTTGTAGCCATGTGTCATCAC
>JABAYD010008797.1:0-10682 GCA_014822095.1 Diplotaxis tenuifolia
TATATATATATAATTCTCATCCCGCGCAAATGCGCGGATATTAACCTAGTAAAATTATTAAAATGTTTAATGTTAATTGTTTAACTATAAATATCTAATTCGAAAAAAACTATAAATATCTAAATATAGTTATCTAAAAGTGTTAAATATCTAGTTAGCACTTACTAGTCAAGTTTGGAATCGATTAAAATCTGTGTTTACAATTTTTTCCCATTCGGGTTCAAACTTGCCCAAAATTGCTTCCACTGGTTTTTTTTTTTCTCATTGAGGTCGACTTGGACAAGTTCAAACACCACAACCTTGCCTTCCAAGGTAAGCTAGGTCAAAGGTAAGACTAGTTGTACGGACATACCCAGATCGACCTCTCTTGATGCACTTGTCTTTATTGATCTTGTGTTTTATGATTATGTCTGATTAGCTTCATTGTTAGATTTAAGGATTTTATAGAGTTTATAATGAACTATTGATTGATAGATCTGCTACGGTACTCTGATTATATATGTCACAATGATTGCTATTAGTGCATGTTTCTAGAATAGCTAACCAAAAGTGTGATCTTAAGAGAGTCATGTTGGGCTAATTACCTATTCGCACCGAGAGTTAGTCTTGGAATTTAATGAGCATATCGAGTTAGAGTTTAATGCTTGTTTGATAAATTGAATCCGCAATAAGAGTTGGTTTTTGATATGATCTGGACATCTGATAGTTTATGACAACGAGAGTTACATAACTTACTATTGAATTTAGGTTAATATGATTATTTTTAATTAAACACTTATTATCTATTGATTTCAGTTCTGAATCACCATGTTTCATTTATCTGCTTAACAAGTTTATTTAATTATTGTTTGTGCTTGCTTTCTATTGACTGACTTTGCTTAACTTGGGAATTCTCGGTTTTTCTGAATATGATCCACGAAGCATTTTATTTGAAAGCGTAACTTAAAGGTTAATTTGAGTATATAAAGTAATTAGACATCAAAGCTTTTATACAATTTAGTAACCTAAACGATACTTCACATGTACAATTTGGGCTGAGATTTTGGGTATTCAGATCGGTTACATTTAAGACATGTTCGGTTTCATGTAAATTTTGTATAGGCAATGGTTCTAAAAATTGGTCCTAGCCAAAATAATTTTCTTAAAATCTGATTTATATGATTCAAATCGGTTTAAATGATACAAATTAGTTTATATTATATAAAATTAATTAGTAATACTAGTATAAATTCACAAATTTATCTAAGTTATTTTGTTTTGTATATCTATTTTGTTATTTCATCAAAATCATTTAAAAATAAAACTCAAAAAAAAATCTTATATGAATGAAAAAGATATAATATAAACAATGATTGTTAATCTCTAGTTCCTGGCTAGGCCCCTAATAAATTTAGTAGTCGATGGTCGTCTAAAAAAGGCTAGTTAGTTCCTACCGATTTCTTGAACATTATGTATAGTTATTTTGTACCTACATAGGATTTCTTAATGTTTTGGTTCGGATACAGGTCAGTTCCTACCAATTCTAAAGCAGTTATAGTATAAAATTTCGTAAAAGTATTATTTATTATTTAAACTTTAATATATTTTGAACAAAAAATCGTATATATATTTATAATATAAAAGTAATTACAAATAGTTGAAGTTATAAAGTGTCGGACGGAGCTTTTGGTGAACTAGAAGCAAAAATAAAAATTGGGCCAATATATGTTATTTTAATTGAAAATCTAACAAAAATATATGTCACAGGAATAGGATTTGAACTTGTTACCTAGAAATAATATAAACTACAATCTTGCTGGTAGAGCTAGAGTACTAAAATGGGCCTTTTGCTATAAACTTATGGAGTCCAGAGCACATGCTTCCTTAATATCTTGCTAGAGCCAGCACGGGGTCCAATGATAATGTCGCTATCACTTCGTTTTTTTTCAACTTGATTTCAAGAATCAGGGTGTTCAATTCTACATTTTTTGAACATTGATTTTAGTTTAAACGGGTACCGTCTAACCGATCAACTGATACGTGCAGTTCTCCATATAAGACCATCATATAAATAATCTATAAGAGAGACTGATCCAAACCAGTCTATTTTAAATTGGTTCTGGTTTGGATAATCGTTTTGGGTTTTAAATCCCACTCTGTAGGTATTTTAAACCAGTTCATTTTTTTCCAACCTGTGTTCAAGATTTAGGGTGTTAAACTCTATATTTTTGAACATGGATTTTGGTTTGAATTGGTCCCGGGTACTCACTCGATCAACTGATGCCATAGAAGACCATCAGATAAATAATCTATACCCTAGACCGATCAAAACTGGTCTATTTTAAACCAGTTTGTATATTTTTTTTTTCAAATTGAATTTAAGATTCATGGTGTTCAACTCTATATTTTGGAACATGGATTTTGGTTTAAATGGGCATCCACTAACTGATACATACGGTTCTTCATATGAGACCATCAGATAAATAATCCATAACCGAGACCAGTCCAATCCAGTCTATTTTCAATCGATTCTGGTTTGAATAATCGTTATGCATGAACATCTATTTGTAAGCGTTTTTTAGGGTAAAATCAATCAACCAATCATCTTCTTCAATCTCTATTGATCTTCAATGTGAACCTTCACCAATTCTTTTGAGATTTATCTCTCTTTATAAGATTTTATCAAATTAGAGTTTTCTTTTTTTTTTTGAATGAATTTTAAATTTGATTCATCAAAAAAACTTTCTTACAACAAAGTGTAGACAAATTTAGAAGAAAACATTCATCCCCCACAAAAAACCCTTTAAACTATTGCAAACTACTCCAAAACAGATCAAACTAGACTCTTGTTTGAAACCAAAATTGAAGAACCTCTTTCATACCCCTTCCTCCTTTAATCTTTACCCAACTGAGCTTGTTTCTAACCTCCTTTTCAGCGAGCTTCATTAAGATAGAGATGGCTAAGGGTTTTTCACCATGCTTTATTATATTTCTCCCCCTCCAAATAAAATAGACTGCAACTTGAAGTGCATATCTACAACAATACAAGCTCTTCTTGTCCAAAGTTCCACCCTTAATTCTCGAAACAATAGATGACCAAATATTCGAGTGAAGATTTCTCAAAATACCTCCAACCAGATGATCCCAAAGCTGAGAAGAATAGGAGCACTGGAAAAACAAATGATCCCGAGATTCAACATCATTTTTACACAGCACACAAGTAGCATCCACACTTATACTCAATTTTGCTATACTATCCATTGTGGAGAACCTATTCAACATTGCAAGCCAGATCATAAAAGCATATTTTGGAGTAGCCATAGAGATCCACACCACACTAGACCATTGACACTGAACATAATCCTCCCTCACAATCTTCCAAGTCTCCTTAGTTGAGAAAACAGGCTTGTACCTTGAATTTTTCTTCCAAGTACTCACATCATTAACATCATTACAGATCATATTTCTCACTGAATCAATCATCTCTTCAATCTCATTCAAGATCTGAACTCGGTGTTTTCTTCTCCTACTGATACGAAATACTGCTTCAGCAACCGTAGCATCCCTTCTTATTCCCAAATCAATAAAGCCTCTTTCTCCAACAATATCAATTAACACACCCATTGTAGACCAGTGATCATACCAAAAAGAGGCATGTCTACCATTACCAATCTTCATTTTTTAAAAAGACTTAGCTAACACTCTAAGTTTCAGCATTTTCCTCCACATCCAAGAGCCTATTTGAGAAGAACTCTTTATTTCCCAGAAACTCCTCTTTTTAAGAATATTAGAATGAATCCATCTTACCCATAAAGACTCTCCAGTTAACATCCTCCATATTATCTTCAAACCATAGACTTTATTGACTTTTTTGAGAGGTCTAATCCCAAGCCCACCTTCCTCTTTCAGCTTACAAACATCTTTCCACGCAACTTTTGCACCCGTAGTCTTAAGTTCAGGACCAGACCAGAGAAACGAAGCACAGAGCTGCTCCACCTCCTTAATACACTTACTCGGCAAACGAAAGACCATGGCCCAGAAATTGACAATGCTCATCAGAATATCCTTTATTAGGTGAAGACGACCCGCATAAGAAAGATGTCTACAGGTCCAAGAACTAATCCTGCTCCTTATCCTTTCCACCAACGGCTTATAATCCTGATTTCTCATAGCTTCTGTCATAAGGGGAAGTCCCAAATACCTGACAGGGAGAGAGCCTGCAGAAAAAGGGAAATCTTCCAACACTCTATTCTTTTCCTCCACCGAGACCCCAGCCATATAAACTGTGGATTTCTCAATGCTGATACTAAGATCCGACCATTGAGCAATGTTTTCAAAGACAGTAAGAGCACCCTCAATAGAATCTTTTGAACCCTCCACAAATACCATCAAGTCGTCCGCGAAACAGAGATGCGTGAGAGAAATAGACTTACAACCCGAATGGAATTTGAACTTCTTGTCTTCAGCAGCTTTATTAATCTTATGAGAGAGCACATTCATACAAAGCACAAAAAAGATATGGAGATAGGGAGCAGTCCTGTCTTAAACCTCTTTTGCTTTGAAAATAGCCCGCAAGCTCCCCATTAACTTGTACCAAGAAAGAAGGAGTGGTGATACATAACCTTATCCAATGAATGAATCTAGTGGGAACTCCAATAGCCTCTAGACTCTAAAGAAAAAACTCCCACTGAACAGAGTCAAACGTCTTTGAGATATCGATCTTCATCACACAGCGCGGTGAAACTGTATCTTTGTGATAATCCTTCACCAATTCAGAAGCTAATAAGACATTCTCCATCAAAAGCCTTCCTTTCACAAATGCTGATTGGTTCTCAGAGACTATACGGGGAAGAATCAGCTTAATTCTATTCGCGAGAATCTTAAAAGAGCCAAAATAGTAGAGTTCACTCCTTTAGGAAGGAAACCATACCTGAAAACTGATTGAACTGCAATAGTGAAGTCGTGGCTAATGATGGACCAAGCTATCTTGTAGAATTCACGAGGAAACCCATCTGGACCAAAGGATTTATTCGATGGCATAGCAAAGATCACCTTTCGAATCTCCTCCTCAGAAACCTCAGCTTCAAGCATATTACAGTCTTCATCAGAACATCTGAACTCAAGAAGCTCCTTTAAGGCAGATACAGAAGACCCGGTGTAACTATCAGGAATCTGATTCAAAAAACCCGAGAAGAATTCCACAGCTTCCTCTTTAATGTCTTTTTGCTGCGTAACATGACATCCATTCTTACATCTAATCTCACGAATGGTGTTCTTAGCTTGATGAGTTCTGATAGCATTATGAAAGGTCTTATTGTTTTGATCACCTACATCCAACCAATGGAGCTTAGCTCTCTGCTTAAGGAAGTCCTCCTCCAAACTCGCTACATGGATCCATCTCTCATAGGCCAAGGCTTCATCTTTAATGGCAGACTAACTAGGATTTGATAGTGTCAACTGCTGCTTCTCACAGAGTATCTCATGAGCTTCTTTAGCCTTTCTCGACAGATTCCCCAACCTCTTCTTACCCAAGTCACGAATTAAAGTAAAAGCCTCTGAGTAGTACTCCAATAATCATTCACCATAGGTAGAAACTCCTCCAATTTCCCAATGGCATTAACATATTTAAATGGCCTTCTGGTTTTTTCACCTGGAGGAAAGATCTGAATATTGCATCGCATGTGATCAGAACATCCACCAGCTTCAAAAACTGAATATGCACTTGAGAATTTTAAGAGAGCAGTATCATTAATAAGGACTCTGTACAATGCAAAGCCATTTTTTGAAAATCTCTCATACCTCCTGAAACTTTACCCGAAGATAAGAAAGCTGAACTCTCTTCGCCTTCAAGCACCTCATTAAAATCTCCATTAATAATCCAAGATTTATTACGGAACATAGGAGAATCATATTGATGACACATATCCTCCCACAACACCTTTCTTTCTTCTACCAAATTTTTTGCATAAACACAAGTATACAGAAACTCCTCATGTCCTTGCAGCTCCACAAAGCAAGTAATGAGTTGATCTGTTTTATATACTGGCGTTATACGAACATCATCCCTCCAAACCAACCAAATTCTTCCACCTTTATTATACTCATAGTTAGTGATGAAAGACCAACCTCTGAATACCTTATTTAGAATCTTCTCCGCCTTACCCTCTTTAACTCTAGTCTCCAAAATACATCCAAAACTCATATTATTACTTTGTACCCACTCTTCTACAACGGAATGCTTCAAATGTTTGTTGAATCCGCGCACATTCCAGAAGAAACTCGCCATGAAAAATTATTTGCGACGAGAAGGCCTTGTGCTTTTCCCTGGAATTGCTTCCGAGGCCTTAGCTTTTCGACCTCTTCTCGTACTTGCCTTAACCTCTTCCTGAACTTGCTGATCCAGCATACTATCATCTCCGTTATCACTCTCTAAATCTCCACATTTACATCCTTAGTAACATCTGCATCAGAAGCATTTTTCTCTTCGGCTTGATATTCTCCCTCTTCAACTTCATCCACATTGAGTAATCTAAACAAAGCCCTTCCTGTTTTAGTTGGGGAAACCCAAGCAGCCTCTACATATACATTCTTCTTGCTAATAGGTGTCTCCACTCCTGATTTATCTTTCGTTGCACTACAATCACCAATTTCCACAGTCTTTTCTTTATCAGCTCCCATCTCCTTCGCCATACTAGTTGGAGTAACAGCTATTACCTTGTTATCATCTTTGGAAGGAGTATGAGCCACTTTCTTTAGCTTTTTACCCTTTCCTTTCGATCCGCATACGGCTTCACTTTGACCCCATTTATCACATGATTTACACCTTGCCGGCAACCATGGATAGTAGTAGTTAACAGTGAAGCTTTTTCCATCTTTTGTGAAAGTGATTTCCCTTGGTAGCACTTTGGAGACATCCACTTTCATAAATATCTTTGCTTCATTAAGATTAGTACACGCAATAGTTTTCGAATGAAGCTTCACAGGGAAACCTACAGGGCTTGTAATGAAACTAAGACCCTCCCAAGAGTACATATGAAGCGGAACCTTTTCTACATGAACCCACATAGGAATAGCTTCTTCCTCCTGAGTTTCTTCTTCAGCTTTTGGAGACCATTTAGTCACAATCATAGGCACTCCAAGAATGTTCCACATCCCACGACGAATGATCTTTTCCCTTGCTCGCAGACTTGAGACTTTGAATCTCATTGTTGTAGGATTCACTTCATAGACTTCAATTTTTGTAGCGGAATCACCATACTTCCATATCTTGTTAAGAACCGTGTGGACCTTAGCTACGTGAGGAGCTAGATCCAAAAATTTTCCCACCACAAAATCATCCCATAACGGCGTGGCGTTATCAATGATCTCATCCGGAATCTCCACCGTGTTAACACCCTCCTTTTTTGATACCTCAACATCATACTTCTTCAATTGCTTCTTATCCTTCGCCGCCAATACCCAACTTTGATCCGTTTTCTTCAAATCGATTTCTCGATCTATGTTACCCTGCTTTACTGCACCTCCAGATACATCCTTATGAATCGAAACTCCCTCCGGTGGATCCGTAGGGTCCGGCAGAAGAGCCAGATCCATCCCGAAAAACCTCCATCAAAATCGCTCTCAGAATCGCCAAAATAATCGCTCTTATCAAAACGGTGCGTATCACTCTTACTTAACAATTCTCCGTAGCTGTCTAAATTAGATTTTTCAGCAAAAAGGAGTTAACGGTTCTCTTGCTCAAATTAGGGTTTCGTATTGTTCTTCTTTGTGAAGATGCCACCAAAAGCAAAAACTAAATGGAAAGGTTGCATACACATGATCAGTGCTTTGCCTGAAAATTTGCTGGCGCAAAGACTATCATTCCTCCCTAAGAATGATTATGTCGAAAATATGGCTTTCTATATGGACCGACAGCGATAAAGCTTTTAACTTCCTTGACAAGTTATTGCAACTGCTCAAGTCACCTATACTAGAAAGATTAGGTATCTAACTAGTCAATGAATTTGTTGTCGGTGCAGATGTTGGAAAGTGGGTCTCATACCGTGACAGCTACATTCGTGAGCTAAGTATAGAGTTGAACTACTATCAGTCGACTAACTCTAGCTTGCCTAAGATTCTTAACATACGTGAACAAGTCGTCGATGGAGTCTCCTAAGTTCTTGGTTATAGATGCCCAGAGGATAAAATATGTTACCATCAACAATTCTTTCGGAGAAAGTATCTCTATACGGAATACCTCTCTCCTTGGCGTTTGTTTGTGAACGTTGTTTCTCTTACTGGGATTGAGAAGTTCTTGAAATCTTTTTCCTCTGTCACTTATCTTTATTATGTTCCTATGTGATATCTTTACTACTAGTGTTGAGTTTTTTTTTTGGTTTCACTCCTTGCAGGTGGCATCTTATAGCGCCATCAAATTCTCACAGCTCAAAGTGTTTAAGATGCGTCTTCGCTCCTCAGAGTATTGGTCATTTGGTTGGAACCACTTGTGCTTTTAGTTCATAACACTTCTAAACTAAAATTTCTTATGATAAACTTTGTAAGCACATCCATCTCTCTTCCTTAAAACACAAGTTTTTATAATAGGGGATAAGGTGTTCATAATTGATTCATTCCTCATTTCTTTTCAGAACTCTCCCAGGTTCGTGGAAACAACTGTACCTTTGTGCTTGTTCTCTCATCTTGAGATTTTTGAGTGGAGTATAGAGAAGCAGAGAGACAGTTTGTGGCTTACATCCTCGCAAACTGAAAGTGTACAAGGACTGCAGAAATCTCCCTGAGATCTCCCAACATTCAGGTAGCCAAACAGAAGATGGTAAAAGAGTTAGAATCTATATATAACGTTTATCTTAACCTCGATCCTCACCTCTCTATACCACTTCATTTCTTTGTAAGCCATGGTCACTACAACAGCTTATATTCTCTCTCATCCATTAAAACTCTAATACAATTAAGGATCCTTATTTGAAGAGGAAAACGACTTATGTTAGTCATTCACAAAGACTCCATAAGTGCTAGATGTGTCGTCAGTGTCACTAGGTTGTTACATATGATTGATATGTAAGCGAATATACGATACGAGATCATCTATTTATTATACGAAGATATCTTCTCCCCTGTTTTAGAAAGTCTTTGTTAATATGTAACTTTTTCCTCAAGTCTTGTGTCTGTATATAAACATATGTCGATTGACAAGAGAATATATAAGAAAATACCTTTCCTAACATGGTATCAAGAGCCTCACGATTTTTTTTCTTCCAAGCCGTCGTCTTCTTCTCAACCCTTCTCCTCTTCTCTTTTTCTCAATCTAAAACACCATGGCTTATACTGCTGAACAAATCGATGAAACAAAACCTCTCTTGCACATCAACATGACCAACGTCACCAAGCTAACCTCCACAAACTACATGACATGGAGCTTACAAATCCATGCTCTTCTTGATGGTTATGACTTAGCGGGGTACATTGACGGCTCAAGCCCAACACCCGAGCAAACCATCACTGTCGACAACACCGTCACCATCAACCCGGATTTCACTAAATGGCGTCCTCAAGATCGTTTAGTCTACAGTGGTCTCATCGGTACCCTCTCCCCCTCCATTCAAGCACTGGTTACCAATACCAAATCCTCCCTTGATGTCTGGAAATCGCTCAGCGCTACCTACGCAGCACCATCCCGTGGCCATATCCAACAACTCCGACTGCAACTCAAACACTATCCCAAAGGGGACAAGAGTATCGATGAATACATGAGAGGCTTAACCAGCCGCTTCGATCAACTTGGTCTCCTAGGTAAACCACTGGATCATGAGGACAAGATAGAGTACATCATAGATGGACTTCCCGAAGACTACAAGTCTGTTGCAAAGCAGGTAGAGGGCCGTGACACTACTCCCTCTATAATTGAGATCCATGAAAAGCTCATTAATAAAGAAGCCAAACTCCTTGCGCTGAACACTCCAGCCTCACCATCAATTCCGATGACTGCCAATGTGGCGTCTACACGTCCTAAGAAGCATCACCAACAGCAATACAGAGGAAGTAACTCCAACTGGAACAACAACTACAAGACCAACAACAACTTCTCCTCGCAGAAACAAGAGTCTCGCCCAACAAAAGGCTACCAAGGAAAATGTCAGATCCGTGGTGTGTTTGGACATAGCGCACGAAGGTGTCCTCAGATGCAGCAGCAGTACACAAACATTAGAGCTTCACCTTTCCGTCCGTGGCAGCCACGAGCTAACATGGCTCTCGCAACACAGAATCCTTCTACTGTGTGGCTCATGGACTCAGGTGCAACACACCATATCACAAGCGATCTACAAAACATGTCTCTCCATCAGCCTTATGGTGGTGATGACTCGGTTATGATCGGAGATGGCTCTGGTTTGTCCATCACCCACACTGGTTCTCTCTCGCTACCTTGCTCTACACGGAACTTACATTTAAATGATGTCTTATGTGTTCCCAATATTCAAAAGAACCTATCGCCTATGTAATGCTAATAAGGTTTCTGTTGAATTTTTTCCTGCATCCTTTCAGGCGAAGGATCTCAGCTCGGGGGTCCCATTAATCCAAGGCAATACCAAGGATGAGTTGTACGAGTGGCCAGCCAAACCATCAACCCTAAAATCTTTCTTCGTATCATCTACCCCAACAAACACATTCCCAGTTTGGCACTACCGGCTTGGCCACCCATCAGCTTC
>JABAYD010008798.1:0-13393 GCA_014822095.1 Diplotaxis tenuifolia
TAAACTTTCTAAATTTGAGAAATGTTACTATATTTTTATAGATTATAATAAAACAATATTTTACCAATCTTTACATATATTTACGAGTTCAATAATGAAGTGATAATCCAAAAAAATATATATAGAAGAAGATGCAAATACATGTGAAAATTTAAAACAATTTATTCGATGAAAACTTAATATATGGTAAAATTATTAAAAAAATAATATACACACTTTATATATAGTATAATATAAACTAATTTAGAAATGAAACAAAATGTATATATAAAAAGAAATGAAAACAAACACTCGTGCGGTTGCGCGGGTCAAAATCTAGTTCTAATTAAAATGTTAGCTTTTTAGAGTTAAAGAGAATATATTATCATGTGGATTATAAATCTATTGACAAAACAAAGTTTTGAATTGTTGAAGAAGAAAAACATGTTAAGCTTGATTATAATGAATTAGAGAATGTTGATGAAGAATATCCCTGATAATGTTACAAACCCATAAAATATTGAGAGTAACTTTTTAAAATTGTAATTGAATTTCCTGATATTTAATCATATATAATATTATTTATAATTTTTAAATTTGGATGAAGATTTCACAATGCCTTCTGAAGAAAATGAAGTAAACCAGAATTAGTAGATGCAATTTAGTATTAATTTGTTTTTGCTATCCACAATCTATTAAAATTTAATTTGGGTATATTTTGAATTTAAATTTAAATTTTATTATTCATATTAAAATTTAAATACTTATGGGTTTAAATCCTGATATATTTTTATTGTACGTCATAACTCTAGAATTGCTATAAAATGGTTAAATAGTCTAATTTTTTTTAAATATTTTGTATATGAAATAAAAATAAGAATAAAAAACTAAAGATAAGTTACGTTCTAAAAGTTTCTAAAACATAAAATACTTCTTATATTTTCCAGTAGTTAATATATCTTTATATAACAAATTAATTTATTTATCGACCCGCATTCAACCAAGTGTTTTGGGTCAAGTTTTAAAACAGTGGTTGTAAGTCACGTGAGAGTTAAATGAAAAGGCCTGAGAAGCTCAAAATCTAGACAAGTCTAATTAAGCTTTGTATCGGATATTTCAAATTTATGTTTTAACTTATATTACACTATAGGTTTCATTCTAATAAATTTGTAAGTACAACCGAATTCAGGTATAACAAATTGATTGCGGTTCTAAATTTATGAAACTCTTGAAGTAACAATATATCATTCGTATTCGGGATTTATCGGACCGATTCGGATATACCCAAAGTAAAATTTAAAAATAAAAACATAAAATATATAATTTTTATATAACATTGAATATTTAAGATAATTATTCAAATTTACATACATGTTGAACCATTAGTTGAATCAATACCTAATTTTTACTTGTTTTTCAGTTACATTATTAGAATTTGTTTTGTATTCTAATTAAAACTTTAATTTTTTTAGAAGTTAAAAAGAAATATTATCATATGGATTATAAATCTATTGACAAAACAAAGTTTTGAATTGTTGAAGAAGAAAAACACGCTAAGCTTGATTATAATGAATTAGAGAATGTTGATGAAGAATATCACAAAGATGATAATGTGACAAACCCAAAAAATATTGACAGTAACCTTTAGAATTTTTAATTGAATTTCCTGATTTGTTAATCATATATAATATCATTTATAATTTTAAATGGACACTTCTCTCAGATAGACATTTTTAAATTCTTATCACGAAAATAAACCTTAAAAACTAAAATGATCAAAATAACATTTTTATTTTAAAAATTTGAAGATTTTTATTATTTTTTAAAAAAATTTGAAATCATATCCCCAAATCCCACTACTCAACTCTAAACAAAAAGATGTAGTATTTGATAACCAAAAAGATATAAGTGTATATTTATTTATTTTTTTATAAAATATTTAAGTTTATTTTGGTTATTTTTATTTTAAAAATCTATATGTGTGACAAAAACTTTTTTTGGTTTATCTTAGGGAATTTCCCTTTTTAAATTTGACTGAAGATTTCACAATGCCTTCTAGGGAAAATGAAGTGAACCATAATTAGTAGATGCAATTTAGTATTAATTTGCTTTTGATATCCATAATCTATTTAAATTTGATGTTTTGATTTTGGTATATTTTAAATTTAAAGTTTAATTTTATTATTCACATTAAATTTTAAATTCCTGCAGATTTTAAATCATGATATATTTTTATTGTACAGTATAACTCTAGAATTGCTATAAAATGGTTAATTAGTTTAAACTGTTTGGTTTTAATATTTGTATATGAAATAAAAATAAGAATAGAAAACTAAAGATAAGTTAAGTTCTAAAAGTTTCTAAAACTAAAATACTTCTAATACTTCCAGTAGCTAATATATCATTATATAACAAAATTAGTTTATTTATTGATCCGCGTTCAACCAAGTGTTTGGGTCAAGTTTTAAAACAATAGTTGTAAGTCATGCGACAGTTAAATGAAAAAGCCTCAGAAGCTCAAAATCTAGACAAATATAACTAGGCTTGGGGTTTGTATCGGACATTTTGAATTTATGTTCTAACTTGTATTACATTATATGTTTCATTCTAGTAAATTTGTAAGTACAATCGGATTCAGATATAACAAATCAATTGCGGTTCTAAATTTATAAAACTCATAAAATAACAATATATTATTCGTATTCGGGATTTATAGGACCAATTCGGACATATCCGAAGTAAAATCTAAAATTTTTAAAATAAAAACATAAAATATATAATTATTATATAAAATTGAATATTTAATATAATTATTCAAATTTACATACTTATTTTATATATCACATGAAAATAAATATGGAACTGAATATCTGAAGTAGAGTAAAACCTCTATAAATTAACACTCGATAAATTAATTTACACTATGTATTTCTATAAATTAAGATAATTCAATAGTTCCAAATTAAATTTTTGGTTCAATTAGTATATTTATAAATTAATATCTCTCTAATTTTTTTTAGAAAAAACAAAA
This sequence comes from Diplotaxis tenuifolia, assembly GCA_014822095.1. NCBI lineage: Eukaryota > Viridiplantae > Streptophyta > Magnoliopsida > Brassicales > Brassicaceae > Diplotaxis > Diplotaxis tenuifolia. Next base: position 3,011 of record JABAYD010008798.1, read on the forward strand.
TTTTGGTGTAATCCCAACGTTAATAATTTATAGAGGTTTCACTGTATCTATTTATGTTTCAAATATTTATATTGCATATTATTGGGACATTTGAATCGGTTTCTTCGAATTTTTTTCGGATGTTTTGATTATTTGTTTTTGATTTTTAGATTATATGTATAAGTTTGGTTAATAATACTTCGGGTTCAAATAAGCTTTTTAACATTCTACAAAAAAGTTGGTACTTTGACATTTTGGAATGGATAAACATAATTTGCAATTTACCATGATATTGACATAAATAATTTCGTTTACAATTTTATCCTTTTAGCCTATAACTCGATTCATGTGTACTATCTGTAAGTCTAAAGATCAGAAAATCATATCTTTATCCAGCAAATAAACCAATTGATTTAACTCTTTTTTTTCTTGAAAAAGTAAACATTAGGCAAATAAATCATGTTAGTAATTCTAAAATATGTTAGTTTATTAGTTTCAATATGTAGTATACATTTTTCATATATGTTTTGTTATTTAATAAATTGGCAAATACATGATTTGCGAGTTGATACATTTTTAATATATTGTTTATTATCTTATAAATTATTTTTTACATGATACATAGACTTGTTATCTGATAAAGTATTTGTTATCTGGTAGATGTTATGTTACCTGTTACATAAACTTTTTGTTATCTGAAAAATATTTGTTATATGATAATGTCATATTATCTGAGATATAATTTGATATAAAAAATGGATAAATTGTTCATTACTTGGTAAATGTTATGGTAGGTGATGTGTTATCTTATACATAGCTGATACATATATATGGTAACAATCCAAATAGCAGATAACAAACCATGTATCAGCTAACAAAACATGTTATAACGAGTAACCAACTATGTAGTATGATTATATTTTAAATTTTATATAACATATTGTTTAAACATAAACTTATATACAAATATATTTTCATATTTATATATAATTTGTGTTAAGTTTAGTATTCAAAATAATTTTGCATTAATATATTAATGAATATTAAAATATTGTATGAAGAATTGAGGATGAATATCAAAAAAATATGATCATATTAAAAAATCAAAATAAAAATTTATAAGAAAACTATTGCGAAAGTGAACAGTAGACTGCGCGTCAGTGAATAGTAGACTACACGTTAGAAGTGTGTCAGTCGGATTTTATGTCAAAAGTAGAGAAGAGTAAATTCGACTATTCCAAGAGAAAGAACATAGTTTGCATTTCAATTGTCACTTCTATGGTAGTTTTCTAAAGTGGATATGGGTTGGATATATTAAGCAAATTGTCCTATTTAACTCTCTTCACTGACAGCAAAAAATTACTAATCTATTATCCAGATAAAATTAAAATTTACTTAGAATCTGACTGAAAACTTTTGGAATAAATGAAAGTAATAAATAAAGTGGAAAGAAGAGAAAACAGAAAAGCGAAAAAGAGGAAAAATGAATCACCCAAGAGTTACCCTCATAAAAGGTAGCGTAACGATGAGTGTAAGTTTTGTTTTGATTGTAGTAATTAAAGTAAATATAAGAAAATGTAATTTTACCTGATTGGCAGTTTCTCTGTAAGTTTAACTAGGAGTAACACATTTTCCATTAATAATAGTTGCGCTAGATATATATACCATCCAATCAAAATTTTAACCTTATTTTTTTACTGGAGATCATAATAGATTCAAAGCAATAGTTCAATTACTTTTTTTTAAAAAGTTATAGGTGAAAAGATATAAATAACTTTTTTTGCTTCTATTCTTAAGAAAATATATACAGAACGGAATATACAATAAAATCTAAAAATTTGGATAAAACAAAATCTGCAAGTACAACTACGTTCATAATGAACCATCAGAAAAATCGACCACGTTCAGTACACAATCAAAAATCTATTTTGTCGCTGTCATTGGAGAAATTTTTTTTGTTTTCTTTATTCTTTTCTGTTTTTAGTTTCTTTTTTTCAGTGTATGGAGATATAATAAAATAAAGTTTTCGGAGTGACTAAAGTTCGTTTAACCTTATTACTGGGGATCATAATGGATTAGTAAAACAGATCAAATATTAAACTTTAGACACTATTTCCGTAATATATTTTTTTTTGGCTAAAATATCTCCCTAACTGATAATTTTTTTAAAAAAATTTGGATTTTATCAGCTTGAGGTGTACATAACTTAGTAAACAAAATATTTACTAAGACAAAAAAATCACAAAAACAAGAATAAAATGGAAAGAGATCGAGACACAGGGTTTAGCCGCGATTGAGAAGTTAAATGTTGGCTTATTTATTTATTTATGTATCTAAACCCAAAGAATCGAGAAGGATGAAGATGATGATGTGTTGTACTGCGATTTTGCAAGAACAACGAGATGATGAACATGTTTTGGAATTGATGTTTTTAGTTTTGTTTAGACTCTGATACCATGACAAATTGATGAGAGTAAAGAACACAAAAGTGTTTATAGAAGAATTATATTAGACTCTCATCAAAATAATGTTACAAGAGGCATAATTTATATATAGAATAAATCAACTTAATTTCATAAACTAATATGGAATAATATATAATAGACAATGATAAGTTTCCTATTCTAATATATTGATGTATATCCTAATTGACTATTGAATTAAGTTGATATTCCATATCTCCCAATATGTATCCAGATCCATTGCTAACTTAGCACTCGTCATTTCACTCATATACCATTTCAGATTATTTGGAAATTTTCAAACATGAGGGCATACACCATTTGTTTTCTTTTAAAAAACTTTCAATGTTGGTTGAGGAGGTTAGCGCTGTCAAGGCACGTCTGTGATCGTTTCTTTAAATGGTAAGAACTCTAAATCAATTTTTTTTTTGTCCACCACCCATTTAGCTTAGATCAATTGGTGATCAGACGACTCGGTCCTCCGTAGATCACCTCCGTCTGGCCTGGTCTGATCTATATGGGAGAAAGCGAATCCTTTCTGTCTCGCTTCCTTTGCAAGTGCGTCTGCTCGTCCATTCATGCTCCGAGGGATGTGAGCTAACCTGACATCCTCGAAACCCTCCTTTAAATGCTGAAGTAGCTCGATATCAGTTGCAAATGCTGGCCACTCCTCCGGGTTAGCATCCATATCCACAAGGTCCGAGCATTCAGTTTCGAACCGGATCGCGGGAATCCGAAGGTCTCTTAGACAAGAAGTTGCCCAAAGTAAACCTTCCAACTCCGCATGCAAAGCTGAACGGCTCCTCCTACACACTCGTAAGCCAAACCACTCCGATCCCATTTGGTCGCTAAAACTCCATCCTAGGCCACTTACGCTGCCATGATCGATCCAAGATGCATCGATTTGATAGGAAGGGATTCGGGGAAGCCCAGAGGGATATAATGCAGTTTCTCCAAATTGAGGCACGACAGGTGTCTCGCCGTCTTCCTCTCTCTCATTTGCCTTTCGCCAGCATTCCGCCTCCAGGGATGCATGTTGCAAGGTATCCATCGGGGAAACAACTTTCCCATTGAAGAGCTTGTCGTTTCTCGCCTTCCAAATGAACCAACATATCCATGGAAAAATGTCGAATTGTGGACTCCGGGGAGCCACTTCTTTTCTCTCCCAAAAAAGGAAGTTTATATTTTGGTAAATATATGTACTCGGGAAGACACCCGGAGGGGACGAATAGTCCGATAAGGCCCAAACCTGCAGGGCCGGGGGGCATTCAAAAAGAAGGTGGTTAATCGACTCCACTGGGCCAGCACATCTAGGACAACTCCTATCGGTGCCCAGGTGTCTATAAGTAAGCCTCTCCGCTGTCGCCACACAGCCCGAGATAGCTTGCCACAGGAAATGCTTCATCTTACTCGGAGCCTCAATTCTCCGCACCTGGCTCTGGAGGTCAGTGATGCTTGGTTGTAGAACCAGGTCGGAGGTGGGACTAATCTTTTTCGATTGGAGTAAGTCATATCCACTCTTAACTGAGTATACACCCGACTTTGTATAATCCCAAACATAGCCATCCGGAGCGGAGGAAGGGGAGGGTTTTATGCCAAGTATCAAGGGAATATCTGCTGGTTGAAAATATTATCGTAAACGTTGAATATCCCACTCCCGGGTATCGTTCCTAATAAGGGCCTGAACCGGGAGTTGGGGAAGTCTATAAACAATGTGATCCGCGGGAATAGGTGGACGAGCCACTGAGTCAGGGATCCAATTCCCACTCCACACTCTCGTATCACGACCCGAACCAATCCTTTTCCGAAGTTCTGAAGAAAGTAGGGGTTTCGCTGCCATGATGCTACGCCACCCATATGAAGGTGAGTATGATTGGCAACTATCCAAGGGTGAAGTGTTCCTGTAATATCTTCCTTTTAAGACACGTGCCAGCAGAGAGTTCGGATAATGTATCAAACGCCATAATTGTTTGCAAGAAGTGCTATATTGAAGTCATGGAGATCTCGAAATCTTAGTCCCCCTAAATTTTTAGGGGTACAGATCTTATCTCATGCTATCCAATGTAAGCCTCTGCTATTTTCTTTCGAGCTCCACCAAAAATTGGAGGTCGTACTTTTTAGCTTATACGTGATGCCTTGAGGGATCAGGTAACATGACATTGGGTATGTCGGGATTGCTTGTGCCACTGCTTTAATCTGAACTTCTTTCCTCCTTTAGACAGTAGACGCGATGACCAATTATTTACTCGTCCATTCATCCGGTCTTGTACGTAGGAGAAGACTTTTGTCTTGGATCCACCGATATGCTCAGGTAATCCAAGATATATCCTCATCCAACCTTCAGTCGAGAACCCCAGAACATCTTTTATATCCTGTTTCCGAGCGTAGTCCACACGGTTTCCAAAGAACATCGAGGATTTCGCTGCATTGAGTTTTTGTCCGGACGCTTTCCCGTAAATGTCGATGATGTCCATAATCTCCCTGCATTGGCTTGCATCCGCCTTACAGAAGAAGAGACTATCATCGGCAAATAGGAGATGAGAGGTTCTTGGGCTCGCCTGGGCAACCCTAAGACCTACAATCTTTTTCTCTGCTTCCGCTCCATTCGAAAGTGAGATCAAGGCTTCCGTACACAAGATAAACAAGAATGGGGATAGGGGGTCTCCTTGCCTCATACCCCTTCTTGGTAAAATCCGACCTCTCGGTTGTCCATTGATGAGAACTTGATATGAGACCGACGTGACGCAGCACATGATGAGATCAACCAATCTTTCATCAAATCCCATCTTCAACATAAGCGTTGCTAGAAAGCTCCATTCCACTCTATCATAGGCCTTACTCATGTCAGTTTTGATAGCCATAAAGTCCTCCCTACATCTCTGGTTGGTTCGCAGAGCATGGAAATTCTCTTGTGCAATCAGAATGTTATCGGTGATCAAACGTTTTGCCACAAACGCAGATTGTGTCTCTGAGATCAGTCGTGGAATAAGCCTCTTAAGTCTCTTGCATAGTAGCTTAGATATGATCTTGTAGCTAACATTGCAGAGACTAATCGGTCTGAATTCAGGCATGTCTCTGGGTTTCTTCTTCTTCGGGATAAGGCAAATGTTTGTCTGGTTCAGTCTGGGGTCAAAACTGCCTGTTTGAAAGAAATCTCTTACAAGGCTAATAATGTCTAGTCGCATCTCACTCCAGAACTTTTGAAAAAGTTTACTAGTCATGCCATCCGGACCTGGTGCTTTATCTGGGTTGATCTCAAATAAAGCTTTTTTTATCTCATGCTCCGACGGATCTTCCAAGAGTAGCCTATTGTCAGTAAGAGATACTTTTTCGGAAATAAAGCGAAGGGAGGTGTCAACCTCCGTGGGTGAAGAAGTAGAGAAGAGATCTCGAAAGTATTGGATTGCCACATTCTCTACTTCGATTTCACTCTCTACTAGCTTCCCCTGCTTGTCTTTAATGCTATTGATTCGATTATGCGCTCGACGTTGCTTCGTAGTAGCGTGATGAAATTTGGTGTTCCTGTCTCCATGTTTATGCCATTGATCTCTACTCTTTTTCTCCCAGAAAGTGTGTTCGTCTCTAAAAGCTAGGATCAATTGTCTTCGCAAAACTTCCAATTCTTCTGTGGTGGAGTTTACATCATCTTCAGCCACATCTATCTTATCTTTTAACTCCTCAATCAGGACAACTGAATTGGTAGGGTTGCTTTTTTCCATGTGCTTATCTTATTTCGACATGAGGTAACTTTTTGGTGAAAATTCCGGACATGAATTTCATCAAATTGTCCCCATCCCGAAGATACCGCTTCCTTGAACCTAGGTTTCCCTATCCAACGTTTATCAAATCTGAAATTCTTCTTTGGTCTTCGATCATTTGATTTAATTCTTGTGAGTACAGGTCTATGATCGGATCCCCAAAGCTGGAGATATTCGACGATGCTATGGTTAAAGAGGGCATGCCATTCCTCATTAGCCACCGCTCTGTCCAATTTGCATTTAATCTTTCCGTTCTGTCGTTTTCCCACCCACAAGAAGGAGTTTCCTTTGTATGGGAAATCTAGCATACCACAGTTTTCTAACATGATACGGAAAGGGAGGAAAGAGCATTCTGGACGACGCCTTCCTCCCCTCTTTTCATGATTACCCGTGAGCTCATTGAAATCCCCAGTCATAAAACATGCTTCACTACGAGTTGTACTTATTCGTGATAATCGTTCCAAAACCAAGTCCCGGTAACGGACATCCGGGTGACCATACACAAAAGTCATAAATATCGTATGTCCGTCAAATCTTGTTTTAATATCGATAATATGCTCATCTACATAAAAAAGAGCTAGACCTCCGCTTCGACCAACCGGGTCCACGGTACAAACTTAGTCATAGCCAAAAGAAACTTGCACATCTTGCAAAAATTCCCGATTGTTCTTGGTTTCCTAAAGAAATAAAAACTTAGTTAAAAAACAATAATACAATTCATTCAAATGCTCCTTCGTCAAGGTGGCTCCCGCTCCTCGACAATTCCATGCAACAGTATTCATCTCGGGATCTTAGGTGGCTTATTGCCTCCCACCTTAGTTGATTTGGTTTTGTTTTGTTGGGCTTTTTTTGGGGCTCCCAAGGCTTGGACAGAAGCTGATATAGAACCACCAGCAGGCCCAGTATCAATTTTTGCTTTGTTTGCAGATCTTGGCGAGGCCCGGCCCATTAGGAAGTTCCTTTTTTTAAGAGAAAGACTTGCTGCTAGTGGGCTTGGAAAGCCCTTTTTCTTTCAATGAGTTGAACCTGCCCCAACAGACGGCGATCGATTACGGCGGCTATTACCTCCATTTCCCTTTTGATCTGACATCGCAACCGCCGTGGAAACATCAGCCGTCGGGCTCCCCTTCCACCAGCTAGGTGTCTCAGAAGTCTTCGACGCCTTCACCTGCGAGGGTCCCCCGTCTGACGCCGGAACAGAGCCAGCAGCAGTCAAAGGCTTCTGTGGCTTTCCTGAGGCCGAATCAATCAGCGTTTCCTCCTGTTCCAGCTCATCCAAGAGCAAGTCGTCTTCCTCCATGAGATCATCATCATCATAGTTAACCCCATCATTCATCCAATCTTCATCTTCAAGGATTTTCTCAGCCTCTGGATCCACAATATTTTCAGAAGGTAGTTCCTTATGAGAGCTCAGAATTGTTTCAGCCTCATGTTCTAAGGCCTCTTCCTCTTCTAAAGTCTGCTCATACCAGGTCTTTTTTGTTTCTTTTGCAGGTTGGATTAACAGTGAAGGAGCGTTCTGGTTTGTTGAGAGAGGTGGCGCCTTGTCGTCAAAATTCAAGCTTTTTTTTGCAGAGCTTCCTTCATCCGAAGCCTGCTCCAAATCAGACAGCTTGCCCTTAAGTTTTTGATCTTGAGATGCCTTCGATTGCAAGTTAAGCCTGAACATGTTCAGGCGAGGAAGTGAAGCTCAATCTACCCGGAAGAGCCTTATCTACAGCCGGCTTCACCAGAGCTAAAGAGCGGTCAGCTTTAGTCCCATGAGCATCACTAGGTAAAACCTCATTTTCTGACTGCTTCCTTGAGGATTGATGCTTGCTCAATGCTTTCCTTTCCTCTTCTCTCTTTTTTTCTTGAGACAAAAGAATCATCATACCTCCTTTTATTATATGCCTCTTTTCGATGTCTCAGGTGCTCACCATCCCGTGGAGCTTGACGGCGGTCTCAGTGAGGGTCCTCTCTCGGAGCATAACGGGAGTCAATGCGTTTCCAAACGCTATCCATGTTTTCTCTTTGAGAATGATCCCCCTGTCGCCTTTCCTGCGGAAGCAGGGACTTTGAATCAGGTACATTCCTAGTATTTTCCATTCTAGAAGATGAAGCTTTATCTCTTGCTAGGTCTTTCCCTTTAAAATGTTGTTATTTTTGTTCAACAGACAGATGGGGACATGTATCGATTTCATGGGATATGAGACGGCAGTGGTGGCACCATCGATGAAGGTTTGAGTATTCTAGAGCGACCGGGACAATCTCACCCGAAGCCAGTTGAGCACGAAGCTTAAACTTCAGGGGGAGATCAACGTCTACTTCCAGCTCAAATTTTGCTGCCTTTGCTTCCACAATACCTACAGTGCCGAGCCCCTTTCCGAGAGTCTTAAAGATTGGGTCCATCCAGAAGTGAGTTGGGATGCCAGTGACACTGACCCAAAAGGTCATCTTGTGTGGGAATGAGTCTACATGAGGAGTCCAACGTTCCAAAGAAAAAGACCATTTGTTGAAATGACAGGGGCGTTTACTTAGGACTTTTTGAAGGTCAGCTTCTGAATCAAAGTCGAATTGGAACCTGTGGTTTCCAAGGTCCACGCCTCTGGCTCTACCTTCAACGTCCCATATACTTGGCCGAGGCAGAAGGGCAATGAGAGCTTCCACGTTTCTTCTCTCTCTGTTGAAGAGTCTACCCACGAGGCTAAGTTGATAACGAGCTATAAGTTCAGAGTTGTCGACTTCAGGAAGGATAACAAGGTCGTCCTCTTCCTCCTCCGGCGGGTAGGTGTTAGAAGCAGAGATGTTGTTGTTGCTGTTAGTCATTGTGGAGATTGTAATAGCACTTACGGGTCTGGAGCAAGAGTCGCTAAAGTTCTTCTTTTGTAAGAGCACAGTCACGAGTCTAAAAATAGAGAGGGTCCAAGTAGAGGAGAGGCAGTAGAGGGAACAAACTTGGAGAGTAACGCTCGTCAGAACCGAGCTAAATGCAACGGTCTGAGGAGGATCTCAAGTCGTTCAGGAGTTAGGGGTTCACAAGAATGGAACCTGAGATGTGAGATGTACTGATGTAAAGTCCCATAGCTTGGTGAGGAAGAGATTTGTAAGGTATGTATCGTTCTTTAGGAGAAGGAAGAGACTGTTGATGGCGAAGGAAAGAGGCTTCGAGTAGCAGAGCTTGAGAGCTTGGACAGTCACTTGAACTTGAGTAGATACATTATAGAGGTCAGAATCATCTTCAGCGGACTTCACCGGTAAGAGTAGCCGGAGAAGGCGGTCCCTCCGACAAGGTCGGGGGAAGAACCCGGTGTACAAAGGTCAAAGGAGAGTTTTGCAAGCTGGATATTACTAAGAGTAGTAAAAAAATTGAAAAATCAGGACAGAGGTAAGTGAGATTCCGCCGAAAAAAGAAGGTCAACTTCAGGAAGCAAACAAAAAACCGCGGTTAAAGATTTTCTTGGTTAAAGTACCTGGGAGAGGTGTAGAGATTTTTCACTAGTGTTTTAGAAATCACAGAGGGTTCTTCTCTTCATGGCCAAGCTTTGCTTGAACTCTAAATCAATTAATTATTACAAGCCTGGTTATTGCAGAAAGCAAGAAAGCTATGTTGACTTTGCTGTCAATGGTGGCGGTTATTACCCGAAAAAAGGAATCTTCCTGCCAATTTGAAGGAAATAAAAGGAATGGTATGACAATAGGTGTAGAACTTTTTGTTATTACCGGGAAAAATGAATTTTTCTGCCAATTTGAAGGAAATAAAAGGAATGGTTTGAGGGCCTTTTAGAATCTGAAAAGCCGAACAATTGGGTACGGTTCTGGTACTAATAAAATATATAAATACTTCTGTATATTTAGAACTTTTTGTTATTATCACAATGTAGTCCTATTACCATTCGAAACTTTATACAGTAAAACCTCTATAAATTAATAATGTTAGACTTTGAAATTTTATTAATTTATACATATATTAATTTATAAAAAAATTATTTAAATTTTCATTTTTTAAGATATATTTATTCTTAAAAAAATTTTGACTTTAGTGTATAACATTAATTACTATTTTTTAATTTGAAATTTATATTAATTTTATTATATTATTTGCTATATATAATACTCCCTCTGTTTCATTATAAGTGTCACTCAACAACTGTGCACACGGATTAAGAAAACAATTAATTTTACATATTTCCTATATAAAAACA
>JABAYD010008807.1:0-14539 GCA_014822095.1 Diplotaxis tenuifolia
ACCAGTTGTGGGCATCACCTTCCAAGAAGTGAATGGAATTGTCGTTCTGGTACTCCTTCGGACCGGGTCGGCTTGAAGTTACGGACCAAGCGGCTCCTCCACTCATCCGCCTCAATCGGATCAACACTTCCGGCAAAGTGCTTTGTCTTCAGCTTGGATATGTGCTCCAGCACACTCAAGTAGTCCACCTTCCTAGCTCGTCCAGCTGGTGGGTCCAGCTCCACTACCTCAGCTCGGGGAGGTATCTGAACCACACTAGCTGGTCCAGCTCTAGCTCGGCCACCAGCTCCAGCTCCAGCTCCAGCTCCAGCTCGCAAATCAGTAGCCTCCCAGTTAGCTAAGCTGACCGTTCAGCTGGCCGCCCGGGTTCACCTGGCCCACAGCTGAGTTAACCAGTGATGTGAAGACTTGAGTTAGAGCTAGCATCTGAGTTCCCATCTGCTTGACCGCATCTAGGACCTCCTTCATGGACGGTTCAGCTGCCTCCCGGACCTGGTTCACCTCAGCCTGATCAGCTTCCGCAGCTCCATCAGCTAGGTTTCCAGCTCCCATGTTGGATGATTCAGCTCCATCCTCCTGCTCCAGCTCGTCCTGAAGCTCCTCATTGCCCACGGCCTCCTTCAAAGGTGCCAAAGGGTCTGGCTGAGCTCCGGTTTCCTTGTCCACCAACTCATCTCTAGCTGGCAACGTTTGGGACAGGATCTCACCATCCTCCCTTGCGGTTCCGGATGCTCCAGCTGCATCCTTTGCCTTCTTGGACTTGGACTTCTTGTAAACCTTAGCCAAACAAAACCAAACACAACAGATCAGTTCCAGAAGTGTACCAAACAACCGGAACCTCATATATATTAAGCAAAGATTAAACAAAAACAAAAGACCAAACCGTGAGACCCAAGCCGGATGTGTGATGAACCTGCATAACCCCCAAGTCCTAGAATCAAGCATGCTCTGATACCAACTTGTAAGACCCGATTCTGGTCCTTAGGACCCCAACCGAACCAAGCCTTACCTAACCTACATTTCTATGTTTGATTCCGGTTTTAAGTCCATATATTTCTTAAGTCATTTTCAATGTATTGAGGTTCCAACAAACAAAGTGAATAATCGAATCAAATGAGAGGCAAACAGATTGTATAAATATAAATCAGAGTGATACAAAGTATTCATGTGATCCGTTTTGCACTATAGGCTAACATAAGTTCATAAATAAAACAAGTCTAATCCCATATCCCACACATCCATCACAGCCATAGTCTTCACGGCTTCTTGGTTTTTCCACGGTCACTGTCTGCACCTGAAACCACACAAGCACAATCACATATAGTCATCAACCGATAACCTAATACACAAGTCTAGCAATTGCATGGTTCCGAGCCTAAGTAGGCTTCTGACCCAAACCTTACCCTTTTCTAAAGTGGACTAAAATTTACACAAAGGCTATGATAATTCATGATAAATCACAACTAAGACAATGGTATGATCGGATTCCACAGAACCGGCCCGGGTCCCATAGAATTCGACTAAACCAGCCTAAACCCTAAAAATGAGAATCAACCTAAATCAACTCCAAATTTAATTTCGTTTGTTCCTAAAACTCTTATAAATCATAAAACTCATGTATGCAAAGAATTAGGGGATTTGGCCACACGAAAACTGGCCTTGGGTAGAAAACCCTATCTCGGCCAAAAACTGCCTTTGAACCGGCCAAAGGCCATGGTTCAAGGCTCGTGTGTCCCTAATCCTTACACAGACAATAATAGAAAAAGATGAAGATTAGGAGATGATATATAACAGAGATGGATGCAACCGGTTTCCTATTTCACCATGAACCAACACGGATCCAACCGCATGGGCATGTGAATGGCTTCCTCGGTTCACATCACTAACCTTAGCCACGGTTTCCTCTTGGCCATGATCCTTCTGTTTCTTCTTCTCCTTGTCACGATCCTTCTTCCTGGTATACATCCTCACGAGACTTTCTTCCCACGAACACACACACTAGATACCAACAAACTCTTCTCGGTTCTCACCAAAACCGATAACAACTCTTTTTTCTCTTTGTATTTTTGCAGGGTTTCGCCTGAGCAAGGTGATGGGATTTTTGTGGACTAAGACTCTCCTTATATAGGAAAAGGTCTTTCCAACTTTCCAAGTATGAACAGGCATGACCGAATGGGAGAAAAGGCACCAACCGCTACATTTGCACCTTCTCGCTCCAACCGCCCCAAAACTGTCCCTTTTGGCGTGTGGGCTGAATAACAAAAGGCCCAATTCGTGTGTCTGAGTTCCCAGCCCATGTACCAAGCCACCAGGCCCATCCCATACTGACCTAGCTCCTGACCGAGCCTCAGTCCCACCTCGGTCCAGCCGACCAAGACTCCAACACTCCACCGAGCTGAGTTGAGCTAAGTTTCGGCTGGTCCAGCTGAGTGAGCTAGTCCATCAGCTCCTGAGAGCTTACTAACTCTTGTCGAGCTACCTCCAAGCTTCCGTTAGCTGGTTGATCTCCTTCCAAGCTGTTCCAAGCTAGTGGAGCTTACACGCAGCCTCGTCCAGCTCTCGTACCACTCGTCCAGCTCCCGTACCACTCGTCCAACTTCCATATCACTCGTCCAGCTCCTTTAAATTTGATTCCTTCTCGTTTTGGTTAAGTCTTAGCTTCCACAAACCCTTAACCTACTTCCGGACCATGTTACCTTCCAGATGAAGTCATAAAACCTTGTTGGTTCGGTTCTTAGAATCATGGCCCATCCCGGCGATCCTAGTTAGGATCGGAGACATGACATATTATGTTAGAAACAGGCGGCACTTGGGATAGAGATTTGCCATAGGAAAAGTTGGCTTTTGAGATGAGGACCTGGTGCCATTTACTGGCACTAATTATCAACATTTGGATCATATTCAAAGAATTTATCACAATGATAATAGCTAGGCTATCCCTTTTTTCTTTGGTTTCCAACGACTAATGTATGAAGTTTAACCACTTAAGAATATTTTTTTATGTTGTGACAAATCACTACATACAAATCTTATCTTAGAAATGTGGTATTTGCCAATGGTTGTGCCTATGATAGAGTTATGTTAATGTTGTTAAGAGAGTTTCCATAATATTAATCATCACTATCTATGGGACATTTTTTATACCAAAATAGTGCAATTCCATATGGATCCTTTTTTATTTATCTTTTATAATGGTTTGTGAATTTTATTTAATATGGTTAGAATTTAAATTTATTTAATATAAAAATATTAGTATTTTAACTTTTCAATATAATATTTTCTTTTTTATTTAACTATTATGAAAGAATAATTACTAAAAATCAAAATATAATAATTATGATGATTTTTATAAGAATATAGTTATATCATAATAACTAAATTTCAGCATAAATATATATATATATATATATATATATATCAAAAAAAATTCTGTTGAATTTGACGAAATGAAAACCAAACCGATTAATCTTATGTATCTAAATCAAACCCAATAAATCATAGTACCCAATGTTTTTGAACTTGATTAAATATATTAATAGTTTTATCAGGTTTCATATTATTATTTTTTAGTATAACTTTTTAGCATACTTTTAATACTAATAAGCAAATGAAAATTAGATCATTTATATATTTAGTAAATTGTTTTTTTCTTAAATCAAACTACACGTAAACTAAGTTAAACTGTTAAATTCAACATAAACCAAATGGAATGCAAGCTAAACCAAACCGAGCTAACTTTGATTGAGTTTATTTAGAATTCATCAAAAACTGAACTAATGTAACCAAACCCAATGTTGATCAGAAATGCCCACTGTAATCATAAGATTCATAACATATAAACACCACATCATCTATTACAGAAAAGAAAGTCTGTTCATTAACTATAGATTACGAATTTTCGGAAATTTAGATGTTATCTACTTCATGCATTGACTTTGACTGGAGGAATAAAAAGAAAATAACATCCTTTAGCATCACTAAAGAAGCGACAAACCCACAATTCAGTCCCCATGATCACACTAGTAATTCAAGTCACACGGTAATCCCTTTCAATTAATGATTGCACTCTTTGGAACTCGTAACTCCCCCATTACATTGCATACAATTCCCTGTGCCTGTGGACATTAATTCCTTTTTTTTTACAGTGAGTCACTATATATGCCTTCGTCAACGCAGTTTCCTTTGTTTACTTTCGTCTAAACTTATCTGCTCTGTTTTTACAAATTACTATTCTGAAAATGGATCCTAACTCTCTTCAAACACTCGATTCTAAGAAAAGCGAAAACCAGCATGATCCAGATTCGTTGTTCGACATGCTGGAAAAGTAAGTTGGAAACCCTTTACTCGTTATCTTGCTAAACAAGTAATCTCTCATTTTTCTTTCTTTTTTTGGACTTGATGCTTTTCCATCTACAGGTTGCCTCCACTAGATTCTTTGCTAGATACTGAAGATCTGAAACTAGATTCAAGGCTTCATTTCCAATATCAGTACAGTGGTTTCGGAGATTTCTTTGAAAACATTGACGTGAATAACACAATATCATCTGATATTCTCATGTTGACTCAAGAACCCTACTTCTCGAATGACACCTCTTCACCATTGGCTGTCCAAAACAACGACCATCTCAATTCCAACGAGAGACGTGAAAAGAGAACTCCAAAGAAATGGAAAACTAGGACAAAAAGACGACAAGACAAGTTAGAGTTGTCCGAGATCAAAAAGTACTTTGATAGACCAATCATAAAAGCCGCAAAGGAACTTAACGTTGGGCTTACGGTGTTGAAGAAGCGTTGCAGAGAACTTGAAATTTATCGATGGCCTCACCGGAAGCTCAAGAGTCTTAACTCTCTCATTTACAATCTTAAGGTAATACAACGTTTATTTGATTCCATTGCGTTTTAGGGTCTATGCTTCTACATATTGATATCTAATAATTTTAATATTGAATAAGGAAAAAGAAAATCAAATACTTTTTTTGGTGATAGGGTGTTGGGATGGCCGAAGAAGTGAGGAATTTGGAGGAGCATAGGGTTCTTATTGAGCAAGTACCTGATGTTGAGCTAAGTGATGGGACAAAGAAGCTTAGGCAAGCTTGTTTCAAAGCTAAGTATAAGAGAAAAAAATCACTTGCCAATGATGGTTACTATTGAATCTAATTTACAACTTCTCCACAATTCTATTTCATATTTTCATCTTATTCCAGGCCCTTTCTTACTTTCTTTAATGACCCAATTGGTCAATCTAGGATATCTAGGGATTATTCTTTTGGTATTCTTGAGGCATTTTACATGAACTAAGGAACTCATTTTCAATTATTTTGTTGAATGAAATTAAGTTTGGTGAGTTGAATAATTACAATCAATTTTACAAATTTATAATTGATGTAATATAATGAATGTGTTTATATTTATAATTTACAATCAATCAAAACCTTAATTTCAATCTCAATATGACACTGTTCAAAAGAAATAAAGAAACACAAATTATGCAAACTTCTACATTAAAGGTTTGAATTACTTGGTCTGTGTTTGCTACATAAAATAACAAAAGCAACTCTGTCCACTACCATTTCTAAATGATTCTTCTCATTTCCACTTTTAATTCAAGCTTCATTTCATTAAAAGTGGAACTTCATTGTAGTCCTTATTTCAAGTTTTCTTTAAGATATACAAATGAGAAAGAGTTTACCTAAGAATCATCCTGAAACAAAGCCTTTGGTACCGAACTACGAGGCAGAGAACCACACTCGTGTTCCCCTTTTTCATCAGTTCGTGTTCGTTTGTTATCTGCTGTCGTCACCGGTGTCTCACATACTCTGTCATATTCCACTGACCTTTCTTCCTTCTTCCTTTTGGCCATTCTCTTTTGCTGATCCGCTTTTTCTTTAGAATTCTTCGCTTGTTTCGGTGCCCAGACTCTACAAAGATCAGGCATCCAACTTGTGAAACTCGAGAATCTTCTTGCTCTTTCTCTTCTCTCTTGTGCTTCAACCACTTTCCTAGCTTCTCTGCACTCCCTCGTCTCTTTCTTGAAATAGTTCTTCTTACTCGTACAGGGAACATCTTTAACTCTTTGACTACGATGATGATTCTTGAGATTGCTATGAATGTTATCTCTCCCTGATTGACTACTGTCTTCAGTGTTCATGAAACTATCTTCAAGATCCTCGTCACTGAACATAAGCAGATCCATCTCTTTATAAATTATGCTCACGGCTTCTCCAAGATTATGCTGATACCTGAGGAGGGCAAATCGATGGTATTTTAGCATAAGTACACACATTACCGAAAACTAGTATACATTCTGAGAATGGGATTTATACATACCTAGCTTTTATAATTTTATCAACATATTTATCAAGGCTCCAATCACTAAAGAATCCACCGTCTAACTTGCACTGGATGGCCTCAAGAAGCATGCAGATCTGTTTTGCAAACTTCTGAGTCACAGACTCCTCACTTCCCAAACCTCTCTCTGATTTTAAAATCTCCATTCGGAAAAGAATCTGCAGCTCATATCTTATAGCTAATCAAAGAAAACAGAACAATAATGCCAACACCTTAGATAAAAAGAAATAAAGTATAAGTAGAGTGATCAAACAGACGCAAAGGATACTCTCTAATGATGATGCTACTGGGTGAAGCTTCATCCGACTTCTGCTCACTTGCCGTGGATGATGAATTTTTCTTCTTAAACTTGGCAACTAAATCAGTCGGTTCTTTCAGTAACATCTTGCTTAATTCCTCAGTGACAGACACGAGGTTTCCACTCTCGCAGCTACAATCCTTCTCAAGTCGTTGAGAAGAATGAAGAAGGCAGGACTTGACCAGCCGCTCGGCCAGTTCTGCCAAGTCTATTTCCTCACACTCAATCCCTTGCTTGATTTTACTAGGAAGACTAGCAAAAAAACTTTCTGATGACTCTGATGCTATATCATTCTCCTGCCTTACAGATAAACGATTCCCACTCAGAGCAATGTCCTCCTCAGATACAGGTAAAGAGATAGTCTTATCTGTCTCTTCAGATGAGTTGTGATTTTTGCCATCTTGATCTGCTTGCACATCCTCCTGTGTGTCGCAATTACTAGCCACTGACAAACTGCAGCCTCTGGGTTTCCTAATCTGTTTCATCCAACATTTCAGAAACTTATACTTCTTCGAGTTGCTAAACTTGGAAAAATATGCATCCTCTATATCTATTTGACCATAACCTTTCACTATTCTGCAGATCTCCTCCCAGCAAATGTCATGAAGTGAGTTCAAAATCTTTTTGCTTGGTTTTCTTTTATTTTCGCTACAACTTACTTCCTTGTTTCTATCTCCATGATCCACAGTTTGAGCAGAGACTTCACTGTCAAAAACAGAGACTAAAGCCGAGGAGAACGTGAAGGGCTTGAGGATTCCTGTCCGAGAACTACCATTACTATTCGTTAGAGATACCAAAGCTGAGTAGCCTTCCCTACAAAGATAACTTAATAAGATCTGCCAAACAGGTGATGACTTTTTCAAAACTTTCTCACCCGTCTCCTTCTCAAGTATCTGAAGAACCCGATCAGCCCAAAACCCACTCTCATGCTCCTGCTCTGGGTCAGATTTCTGGGAGACTTCATGAACAACAAAAGTAGCACAAGTATACCTTTCAAGTTCCAGAAAATCATCACACAACCTCAAGGCTTTAATACTAAGTTTTGTGACTCCACTGCAGAACTCTTCAACTAGAGATTCCGAATAAGGTTCCTCAGATGCACTACCCAAGTTGATGAACTCATCACACCTCTTCCCACTAGACATTCCAGAGGAAGAAAACTCGAGCTCACCGCACTTGCATTCCATTGGCTTACCATCAATATCAGAAATCTCGAGACAGGCTTGAACAGTAAACTTGTGGCTAGAAGATAGCTTTGGGGAAACACCAATAGTTGGATATATCAATCCAAAGGGAAGGATTAAAGAACCATAAACAATCGAATCAGTAGAACAATGTCCCCAACCCAAACCTCTAACTCCACTATCGAAAAACTCAGACTTCGATCCAAGTTCGCTTCTTTGACCGAAGCTAACATCAATCCAGCTTAAGTGAATATCTCTGTCATCAAACAACTCATTCACACAGCCAAAAACCTCAACAAACTTCGACTTGAACAAACCCAACTCACTCAAACACTCATCACCCACCTTAACATCTAGAAACTCAGAAACCCAATTCAAATCCCTAGAAATTGGGGAAAACATCACGACTAGATTCGACCTAACCACATCATAGACTCCTCCGCCTTCCGTAAACCCAGGAATCATACCTCGAACCACCGGTTCCCAGGCGTAATCGTACACGATCTGTCGCAGAGAAGCCGCGACGTTGACCCCACGAGGCGATGCCGACGTGAAATTCGATCGGAGTTCGCATCGCTTGATGGCGCCGATGGCGCGGCTGAGGGAGACGAGTGTAGGGCTAGAGAGGTCAAATGAGAGTTTGGAAGATGGAATTGAAAGTGCGGAGAGCTTCGAGGAGGATAAGAGAGAGGATAAGGAAGAGATGAAGAACTTGAAAGAGAAGAGAGAAGCGGAGAGCGGAGGAAACGAGAGAAGCTTCTCGGCGGCGGAGATTAGGACGGCTAGGTATTGATTCGAATCGGGTGTGAGCAGAAGTGGGTTGAGATCTATGAGGAGGACTATACGCTGCGTTTTGGCGTATAACAGATCTCCAGGCATTGTTAAAATTGAAACAGAGAGTGAAGAGAGATCCCGATTTTAGATTTGGGGTTGAAGAAGAGAGGAGAGAGGTTTACGTTTTGGCGGGAAGAGTTATTGGGCCTTAATTTTCATAGGCCCATAAATCCAGTTCTAAAAGTAAAATTCAATCTGCTGACGTGGCAAGTTCTATGCAACACTATCGTGAAGATAGAACGAGACGAAGAAATTCATCTGCTTCAAATTTTCAGATTCTCCTCGATCGATTTTCCGGGAAAATTTGCTAATTTTCTCGGTGAATTTTATCATCATGAACTGCGTCTCTATGTTCAAGTTCGTACCGTCCGGTGTTTTATTACCATGTGCACAATCAAACCTTCACATTTCGAGTTCTTCAGCCTCGTTTACGCCCAGATGGCGTAGTTACGCATCTTCTTATTCGCCAATTCGAAGGAAAACCCTAACGCTAGTTTCTTCGAAATCGTCGGAAGCGGAGGAAGTGTCGGATACGGAGGACGAGTGGTTGAAGAAGCTACCGGAGAAGAACAAGCCACTGTATTCGCATAGCTTGCCTTGCATCGAGGCGTGGCTGAGGAAACTAGGGTTTTACCAGAGTAAAGAAGATAGAGCAGTTTGGTTGATTCAGAAGCCTGATTGGCACGCTCAGTTATCTCTCGACGTCACAGATCTCTGCATAAGGTAAAGCCTCTTATTGAGTTACCTTAAACTTTTGTGTATTCTCCTTCTTTAAGTTAGTTAAAGTGTCTGTGACATCAAAGCTACTGTCTTTTAAGTACTTATTTTTGATGTGTTGTGAAGTTAAGTGCATGTATTGAATCCTTGACTGCGGATTGTGGAAGTCAGTAAAAGTTCATGCTTGTGTGTATCAGTAATATTGTACTAGCTACTCTCAGTTAGGTTCATTCTGTTGGTGTGATCTAGATTGTATCTTAGCAAGAGTGAAGTGCAACTCAACTCAAGTCGAGACATTGATATTTCTTGATAATTCCCTGGGGTCTCTCTGTGTGATCTGTCAGATTGGGAGTAACGGAGATTGATTTGTAACGCAGGTACTTGAAAAGCGGGCCGGGAAATCTAGAGAGAGACATGGAAAGAAGGTTTAGTTATGCATTGAGCAGAGAAGATACCGAGAACGCTATACTCGGAGGACCTTGAAGAGGAATGAGTTTGTTGAACATCTTTCTTCTTAAGCCTATACTTGTGCTAGTTATCCATTTTATTCATGATTCATAACTTGACATGTGAATGTAAAAGTTTTATTTGCATTTGGAGAACCAATGGTTAGTTAATCGTACCGCTGCACACCTTCAAAGCATCAATGCGTTATATGTTGCTACATATAGTCATTTTTGAGCAAGGAGCCTCCTCTAGAAAGTGTATATACCTAACGTATAGAGACCTCTTTTAAGGCATCATCAGAGACTGACTTGGTAAATTTACCCTCTGGGAAGCTGAGAAAGTATTATTAAATTTCACAAAAGCTTTGCTTCAACTGTTTAACAAAGAAACAGATATAAATTTACATTAGACAAAAAAAAAACTTCAAATGTATCTAGAAAACTTCAAAACCAAGTGTTTGTGTGTAAAATTTCCCAAATTGGGTTACTAGATGGATTTGATCATATCACACGCCTCCAAGCTAAATCATTACAAATCTCTCTCTCTCTCAGTAGAACCAGAAAGAAAAGGCAAAATGCAAAAGTTCTACTGATTCTTCTTAATATTGGGAGTGAATGATGATGATGAAGATGGAGATTTAGAGCTCTGAATCTGATCATCTTTAGATGTTTTGATTATAAACAGAAGTGTTTCCACAAGCATCGCCAAAACTAACCCAAGTATCCCACCAGCAGCACTCTGAAATCCGAAACAAACACACAATGATTAAAAAAACCACTTAACCGTGACAGGTTTCAAGAAAGAAAACGAGAGCAAGAAGAAAACAATACCAGCGCGGGGTTGCGGTTGAACAAAGCTCTGAAGGAAGCGTATCCAACCAAATATCCAGTGAACATGGTAAGACCAACGTGTAAACCTATCAAGAAAAACAAGATCTTAAGTGTAATTCTATTTCAAAGAAAAGTTATCAAGAAGGGAGCGCAATGGGTTTTACCAAAACCAAGCTGGTCTTTGTAAGAGGAGAAAGGCTCTTCGACTTGTTTCCTAGGTGTAATATCTTTAACAAGCTCAGCGTATTCCTTCCTTTCTGCTATTTCTCTCAGCTTTACCAACCTCAGTTTCAGTTCTTCACTCTACCAAGACCAAAAACTCAAATCAAAATCAAGATTCACAATTATTCCCATTAAACCAAACATAATGCATATTTGGATTCAAGCAAACACAATTGTCCTCAGCTACAATAAGGATAACTATAAATGTTCCATGAATAATTCATCTTAATTACCAAAAGACAGGACCGATCATGGGAAACATCTGTCTCGGCCCTAAAATTCTTATACTGCCTATCAAATTAGGTCAAATATTATATCCTGAGTGAGCCTAATGCTATAATTGAACACGAAAAGGAATACGAATTCCCCAGGAAAATATATCAAAATCGGATTCAATGTAGATTCGAATACCTTTTCCCTAGGTTTGGGACTGGTGAAGACGAACTCGGAGCGGGAGAAAAGTCCCAATAAGTCAGGTCTGGTCGAAGGATCGGATCCGGTCCATAAAGCGCGGAGCAATTTGTAGGGAACCGTGTTCCTCGAGCGCAGATCCGAAGCGATATCTCTGAGTTCCTCGGAGAGACGACAATCATCGCAGGCCAACGCGAGAAACGATCGCATTGGTGCAGTGACGGAGAGAATTAGGCCAGAGACGTTTCTCGGGTCGGGTTGATCCATCTTTTGATCGGGGAATCCAAACGGGTATGCTTTCTTCTTCGCTATGTTACTTATTACTTAAAACAACATTTCTCACGCGCCCTACAAAATTTCACACGCGCGATCCAACAGCGGTAGTAACATGTGATAAATGGGTTTCGTTTTGGGCTTTAATAAATAGAATCCTTTGAAAAGAGTTTTCTCTCTCTTTCTATGTTTTCCCTCTCTGGATCTTTCACAGAAATTAAGATGAGAAACTCTTTATAGATCTTTAGATCTAAAATCTTTTGTTTGTAACATACTTTCGCGTTGGCGATTTTGGGTTCCGCTTGTCGGATTATATATTTTGCTCGGCGATTTTTGTTGTGTTCTTCAATCCAGATCCATATTTGTTCTTCATAGTTTTATGTTTTCTAGGTTGGATCGGATTGATAAAACTTCCGGTTTTATCCGGATCCTATCCCCCTTTCGAAAATTAATTTTAACCCCGTTTGTTTTGGGTTAGAATTCTGTTTTCTCCGATCATGCTTGGATCCTTTTCTTAAACGAGAATAAAAATTTCTCTTAAGTTTGTGTTTCATAGGTTTAGTTCTCGGGCGGAAAAGATGAAGAGGAGTTGGATTCAATTTAATTGATGGATGATAAATTCAGTAAAGTTGGCATCTTTCGATTTTCCAACATCGGATTGCTCTACATCAATTAAACTTTCCATGTTTTAATAATTGGAGAAGATCAGAAATCTGAACTAAAGCTACGGTCGATGGCGAAAGGATGAGTTCAAAAGGTACAATTTTCTGGAAATTATTGAAGAATCAAAGAAGGGAAGAACAAGCTCCGTTGGCGGAGGTGGAGTTGCCGGAAGCCGACAAAGCAGAGAATTCAAGATGCATGGTTCTAACCTGACACGTGTTATATAACCTTTTGTAAGGTGTACACGTTTAATGCTTTGTACTAAGTTATCCAACATTGTATCTGTTGACTCTTGGGATTTTAATGAAACATGAAGTTGACGAAAAAAAAAGAAATAGAATCCTTTGAATCGGAAATGAGCAGGGTCGGGTAACCCGATCCAAAAGTAGTAAGTATTTGCCAACGTGGCGTAACCCTTTTGTTGGAGAGGAATTCCATCTCCCTCCAATAGGCCCATCAAATAACCGAATACATCCCACCATCGACCAAGGCCCAACTAAGGATCGAGCTCAATCGAAGGGGAAACGGTTTTGAAAGAAACCCAGTCGGTTTAGCCTCACGCTTGATCTTCACGATCGATCGCCCCATCCGGTTAACAACGGTTCGATCAACCATTCCCTGGCCCACAAGGTCCACTACGCGGATTTCAGACTAGGGCGAACGATGAGGAGACAATGTCAAACGGAGCCTATAAAAGGAAGGGAGAGCGCAACAAGGAATGGGGTCCGAAAAGACACACAGGAACTAAGGCGGCAAGATTTAGGGTTTTACTTTCAATCGAACATTCTTGTAATCTCGTCGGTGCTTCCATCAAAGCTCAAACTTTCTTTCTTTTTTCTGTAATCTCTTTATAATAGTGTTTACTTTCAACACTGATTAATAAAACGCATCCAAAAAAACCACAAACCGAGTTTAGTATTCGATCAATCCACTTAACCAAATTCAGATTCAACATTTGGCGCCCATCGTAGGGCCCTACGAAGTAGCGTTAAGAAATCAGTATGCATCCCGACGACACTCCCGCCGCTGACGCACCAGGACCGGTCGCCTCGACTCCGGCGACTGACAATATGATGAAACATATCATGGATCACCTCATGCGACAAAAGGAGAAAAACAGAGTCATGAACGAACGACTCACTGCACTCGCCGCTGCTTTCGGTACGACCAACGGCGAGGCTGGCGACACGGAAACTGCCAGGCGACAGCTCTTCGCTACGATGAACCAAACGCCTCCTGGCGCTGTTCAACGGACAGGCAGTGAGGCTCGCGAAGCAAACACTATTGGTCAGGCGACCGACGAACTAGATGCCGCCACTAGGCAACAGATCGCTGAACTAAAGATGTGGATGCAATATATCAACTCGAAGATCCATCACGTCACGACCTCGGCACCGGAGATCGAACGAGTTCTCGCCGCCACGCTGAAAAAATCCCTTCACAAAGCGGACCACCGACGTCAAAATAAAGAAAATCGACAAAATTCGTCTCCCAACGTACTCCGGTGAGACCGATCCGAATGACCATATGACAGCCTTCAACATTTCCATGGGTAGGACGCACTTTTCCGATGATGAGAGAGATGCGAGATTCTGTCAACTTTTCATCGAGAGTCTATCGGGTCCGTGTTAACATGGATCTCACGACTAACCGAGGATTCGATCGACAATTTCCACCACCTATCAGCGCAGTTTTTGATGCACTACATTATGTTCACTCGCCAGGAAACAACCGTGGCGGATCTGTAGAAAATTTCCCAATCGGCTACCGACACCATAAAGGATTTCATGGAAAAGTTCAAGAAGGTGGTGACAAAGTCGATGTTCTTGATCGCACGACCGTCCAGGCCCTGCGAAAAGCCATGTGGATAAACTCCGATTTTCGGGATGACCTTTATTCCAATCCGATAAACAACCTCCAAGATGCCTTGCATCGCTCTCAGAACTTAATTTGATGGAGGAGGACAAGCGAGCGTTTATCAAAAAACAAAACAAGATAAAGCAAGCCGCCATAAAAGCAACCGAGACTCACCAAGAGCCAAGGCGGCATGCATCTTACAGCAAGTCCGAGAAAAACAAAGGCCTCGTCAACACCATACCAGAGGACAAACAACCAGATCCGGCGCTGGCCGTTCGAGGTCGTAGAAGTAATAAGTGGACACCGGAGGTCGACGGAAAGAAGCAAACTGCCCGAACCAATCCTACCAATAGCTCGTACAACACAACCAAGTGGTGCGGATATCACAAGGCATACTGCCACGAGACAAAAGATTGCAAACACCTAAAAGAGTTTCTCGTCGCGTATTTTGTGAA
>JABAYD010008813.1:0-21269 GCA_014822095.1 Diplotaxis tenuifolia
TTCGAGGATCAAGCCGAACGTAGTTCAATTGGTAGATCTAGACAATAGATCGAACTGCCTAGACGAGTTCGTATAGTCATTGAGTGACAGTCATAGAAACAGAACTTGTTGAGAAATAAGCCTAAGTTTCTAAGTGCATAGAGTTATGAAAATCGTGTCCCTTCTTCAGTCCTTGGCCTTCTGCTTATATAATCCTCCCTGGGCGGCTTGGTCCTTTCTTTCGCCCAAATTCGAGTCTATCGGAAATCTTCCATTTATCTCGATCTTTCCATTTATCTTCGGAAATCTTCTATTTATCTCCAAACTTGACATTTATCTTCACACTTGACATTTATCTTCTTTCTGCGAGTAATTGGTCAAACCGTCATCGTATCTTTGGGCTGGATTTCGTCTAAATCGTAAATAAACTTTTATCGCGTTTAGGACTTTTCGAGCTGCTTTGCGATAAAACCGTTTTACGACTTTAGACGAGATCGTTTCCTGATACGATGCTGTTCTCATAAGACGTCTTGAGTTAACCGTGTAGTTTGACAATATACGATGTTTCATCTAACCTCTGCCATTTTACACGATTTACTCGAGTTCTTATGAGAAAACGAGAATTTACGGTCTTTATCGTAAAAATTGATTGGTAAGAAGGACCAAGATGAAACAAGAGACATTCCGATCACGATTCAGAGAACAATTGGAGTCGAGAGACGTATACTTTGTGTCGGGAGTGCAGGGAGCAAGGCTCGGGACAGACAGCTCGACGTACGGCGAGCTGGTTTGCGATGATCAGCTCGCCGTACGGCGAACTGAACCAGCTGGTCTGGGACGAACCAGTTCACCGTACGGCGAGCTGGACCGGCTGGTTTGGCTCGTTGTACGTTGAACTGGTTTGGTCGAACATGCTCGTAATGCGGCTGATGCGGTTTTGTGCGGTTTTTCGTTTAAGTTGGGCAATCTTGTAATCGGAGATTGTTTCGTTCGTTTTTCCGAGATGACAATTTCCAAGTTTCGCGTGGAATTCCTTTGTTCGGAAAGTCCTAAGAATTATAAAACACTTTTTCGTATTTTATAAATCGTATTCTTATTTTTGCAGAGACTATCAGCAATTGATTCTTTTGTGACCGATTTTGACACCAACAACGAGCATAATCAGATTACTGCAACTGATTATCAAGTCGCCGACATACACCAATACTCTCAGGCTTTAATCTCCTTTAATGTACGTACAGAGAAAAAAGTCATTATATGACTGCACAAAACCGAAACCTAGCAAGGCACGGCTCAACTTTGCAAACCAGCAGTGCGGAGCCTGTTTCAACCCACAAAGAGATTATGGTAACTTGCAAACCTCAGTAGGATCATCGGTTTTAAAACCTGGTGGCATATTCATGTATACTTCTTCTTCTTCCAAATCTACATGAAGAAAGGTGTTGTGGACGTCCATTTGGTGAACTTCCTAGCCCTTAATTGCAGCAAATTTAAATAGGGTTTGGACTATGGTAAGCTTAACTATAGGCGGAAAGGTTTCATCATAGTCTTCACCTTCCACTTTTCTATTGCCACAGACCACTAAATGTGCTTTGGGAAGCTTCAGAGTCCCTTCTGCATTACACTTGTATTTGTAAACCCACTTACACGCTAAGGCTATTTTTCCTGGTGGCAAAGTTGTGACATCCCAAGTTCTAGACTCCTCAAGTGATGTGATCTCAAGAGCCATTGCGTTTCTCCATATCTCATCTTCCATAGCCTCGCGAAAGATCTTTGGTTCTTGTCCTGCAGAAACAACTGCCATGTAGACACGTTGATATGCAGTGAAGACATCGTCACCAGAGATATAATGTTCAATGGGATACAAGACATTACCTTGAGCTGCTATGGAATACAATGATTGAGCATCGGTGAGAACAGAAGGTGTGTGTGATCAATGTTTTTCGAGATGAGTTTCCACATTATATGATACAAAATCTTTCAGTTTGACCAACGAAACTTGATGTCTCTTGCCTCTTCCCAATTCTTCTGATTGTATTTTTGCCACAACTAGTGACAGAGAAGAGTGCTCAATTTCTGTAACAAGTGCGACGAGTGGAGTAAATACCAGAAAGGACACTACTCCATCATTTTTGGAAATAACATTGTCATCACTGCATGACTGTTGTTTAGCAGTGCTTCCCTTGTTGTCGCCAGTACTTTGAGCTAGAGGAATAGCGTTCGGATCAGAGTCTGATGTGTATTCTTTACTGAATTATTCGTATGGAAATACTCCTCATCAAATACTACGTCTTGAGAAACAAAGAATTCATTTTTTTCAATATCATACAGCCTCCATCCTTTCTTTCTGTATGGATACCCCATGAAAATACATTTACGACTTCTTTCTGCAAATTTGTCTTTGTCTCTTTTGTATATGTGGACAAAGTACAAGCAACCAAACATTTTTATTGAACTGTACGAGGGCGGTTCTCCATGAAGACACTCGTAAGGAGACTTTCCTTTTAGTAAGCTTGACATAGTACGATTGATAACATGAGCGGCTGCCATAATGCTTTCTCCCCAGAACTTCGTAGGTAAGGGCTGGAAACAACAGCGACCTTGACACATTAAGTATGTGTCTATGTTTTTGCTCCACTCTCCCATTCTGTTGAGGCGTTGCAACGCAGAAGTTTGATGAAGGATTCCAGCCTTTGTAAAATAGAGAAACTCGGACCATTGTATGATCGCACTGCCTTTATCTTTCTACCAAACCGGCAATGGATCATAGTATCAAACTGAGGTAGAGTTGTACAAATTTCAGATTTTTCTTAAAGCAGGTAAAATCCGAACAGCTCGAGAGTGATAGTCTACAATGGTTAAGAAGTATCAAGCTCCGTAGGAGGAATGTATTTGATACAGTTCCCATAAGTCACAGTGGATTAAATTTTAAGGTGCCGAAGCTATATTATTACTATCGAAAGAGAACCGAGCAAGTTTGTTTAGACTTGAAACAGACTTCACAGCCACCAAACTTGTCTGAAACACTTTTAACACCAGCGATAAGCGGTAAAAAATCCAAACCACCAGAAGCTAGATTCCCCACTCGTCTATGCAACATTGATTGATCCTCACTAGCTCGAACGATGTTGCTTTTGATGACTGTAATATCCCGATAAACATACACGCCATTTAGTTCTTCACCGGCTCCAATAAGGATCCTCGTAAAACAGTCATGTAAAATACACAATTTATTAGTAAACACAACAACACAACCAGGTTGCTTCAAAAAATTTGCAACAGACAACAATGCACAGTTCAACTTTGGGACGAAGAGAATATTCTCCAAAACCAATGTCTTAGATAAAGATAGTGAACCAAACTTGGTTGCAAAAACATATATTCCGCCTGCAAAAGAAACTCGAACTCGTGGAATCGGTTTGATTAATTCAAGAATATAAACATCCCCAGTCATGTGGTAAGATGCACTTGAATCTATTATAACTTTGCATGTCTGAACCTTACCACTCAATCGATCAGAAACTGGAGTAGTTTTATGTTGTTCAAGTAGCTGGGTAAGAGAAGGTGATATTCCATGGATTTTAGCTACTTTCAGCCATGGTATATAAGTGTTTTATGATCTAATTATTATGTTTTGGAGTCTATATAGTATATTTATAGGTTCAAGAGTGATTATGAAGAAATTGATGATTTTAGAGTCCTTTTGGAGACAATAGGAATTTCACCCGAGCTGGCCATCGAGCAGACCGGAACGTTAACATTTAGAGATCATGATTGATCAGTGCACACCTTGTGACATCGATCGATAGGTGTAACACGCATACACACGATTTTGGTCCAGGCGATTTGAAGCCCAAGTCTTCACCGAATTACAACTTTGCCCCTGACGAGTTTATAGCTTTGCCAATTGTTGACAGTAAAGTGTGCTTTTTCATATTCTTGCTTTCATACCTAAAAGGTTAGAGAGAGTTGGAGAGGAGATTCACGACTTCTGCAACCCTGTGATTTGAACTCCTTTGTTACATTTGTTCTATCTATGCAGTTTTCTTATTATTGTTATTATGAATTGCTTAGCTATGTCTAAGTAGTTTTATTATTAGATTTAGGGTTCTGATAGGTTATGAGGGATTTGCCCCAAATATATAATTGTTAAGCTGTGGTATTCATCAATAGGATTCATCTTAATGCTTGTGTTCAAGAGTACCTAGCTAGAACCCTGATGTTAGAATCATTGGATACAATGCGACCGCTTGGTTTATCATCTGAACTAGTCTTAATTGATTTAGGATTGCTAGAAAATGCGACAGCTGATCTTGGAACCTAGTGAGTAGTTAATCAACCCGCGCGCAAATCTTGACTAGAAGTGCGATCGATCAATATTCATATAGAATAGTCGATCGACGATTGCGAAAGCTGTATCAATCGATACTCTTATAGAGCCATCGATCAACACTTTCTATTGGTCAACATGCGACAACCGAGACCAATGGATCTAGGCAATAGACGAGTCTAGAACATGACACGCCGATCAACTTGTACTCCACTTGAACTCTAATATGTCCTCCAACTTAACATTTATATCTCTATAATCATAACAACCTGAATAGAAACCTTGAGTCTAGCTACTTCCTAATATCGTTACAAACCACTTCAAACTAACCGAACAACTACCTTTTTCAACACTATCTTTTAATTTAAACATCTTTAATCTAGTTTAATGATCCTAATTAGGTCTATTGGGTACCCTAGCTCCATGTGGATTTGATCCCTAAGTACAATTGAACATCTTATTTGAGAGAGTAATTCACTCCTTAGAGTAATTTGAGTGATATCAAATTTGGCGTTGTTGCCAAGGAGCTTTGATCACTAGTAGATTTATTCTTACGTCTAGTTTTTTTTTCCTTTTTCTTTTACTTGCTTTCTAAAAAAAATTCTTTTGCTCTTTCAGGTGCATGCCCATCAGTACCAGAAGCAATAAGGACTTCTCAGAAGATCCTACTAGCTTGGAACGTTCAATCCGAAAAGGAAGATGCTCCGCATCGCTCGATAATAACATTGGTTCATCGACTGATTCTTGCACTACACCGTCGACAAACTACTCTTCTGTCGACCGATATTCTTCAACCGACATCGATCGACACATCTGTCTGTACATCGATCGATACTCAACCAAAAGACATGGTTGCGACACTGATTCTCAGATAGGACGAGAATGGCAATCTGCATGACCAGGAAGGTCATGTGCGTAATGCAGCAGGTCAAAGGATAGATGCTCAAGGGACTGTAAGCCCTGAACCTGATTTTGAAGTTGCAGGACTTGAAAAACCTGCAAATAAGGCTGCTCGACCTAGAACGTTGGATGATTACAACCGTCCAGATCAGTACTACGCGAAGAGATCAGCTATACGCCCTCCAGCTATCCTGAGAGGTGATTTCAAGCTAAAGCCTCAGTACTAGATACCCTACGTGGGATCTCACGAGCATCCTATGGACCATCTGGAGAGGTTCGGGGATCTTATATCTTCTATTAAAGCTAATGGAGTCCCTGCGGAGTATCCACTATGCAAGCTCTTCAAGTACTCACTTGTTAGAGAAGCTTCACATAGGCTTATGCAGCTACCACCAAGATCTCTTACATCCTGGACACAAATAACAAACACATTCTTAGCGTAATTTCCTTGATGAGTCACGTGCTGAAGACTTGAAGGGTAAGATTGCTACAATCACACAAGAGCCTACATAATCGTTCAATAGATTCTGGATCAGATTCAAGTGTTATCAGAGAGATTGTCCACACCATGGATTCAATGAAGTGCAACTGCTCAATACTTTTTTACATAGACATCGCTTTTCAGTATCAGATGGTTCTAGACACAGCTAATAAAGGTAACTTCAACACTAGGAATCTAGAAGAGGTTTTGAGACTCATTGAGAACTTGGCATCTAGCAATATCACCAAGAATGTTGAATATGAGAGAAGGAAATTTGCTGCTCTCCTTGGAAAGCATCAGATTGAAGAGGTAAGAGAAAAGTTGGATAATGTCCACAAGCTTCTCAAGAAGCAGGTTTGCGTTGCAGAAGCTACATAAGCTGTAGGTATGGAAGACTACACAGAACAGATGAAGATGTGAATTTCATGTGGCACTGGATTTTAGATGTCTGGAAACCAGTATGGAAACATAAACTTCTATGAGAATGGATGGAGAAGTACTTTTAACTAGAGTACACAGTACCCAAAACCCTACATCAACAACAATAAGAGATATGGAAGCTCGTCGTACCAGAATCCACCACCACAGACTCATGAGAGCAAAATAGAAGCTATACTTGATCAGGTCCTTGAAGGTCAGCATAAGCTAACAGTAGATTTTAATGGAAAGATTGATTTTTTCTACAACATCTTGAACACAATGTTTGAGACTTTGAGAACTCATGTGAAGAAGCTAGAGATACATATAGTTCATATTGGAGACGATGTGAAGAGACAGGGAGCCTTAGAAAAAGGGATAGGAGGTGAGACAACAAAACACCACGTAAATGACATCATAGATGATGATGTTTGGCAAGTGGTTAATCGTGAGAAGCTTCAAGAAAGAGATTTTGAAGTTGAAAGCTTCAAGAGTTTTGGCGGATCACACTGGTGTCGATTGACGCCAAGTGACTACAATCGACCGATAAACTCCACTGAAACACGATCGATAGGATTTTCTCACCATCGGTCGATGACTCCAGCAAAGTCTGTGGCATCATGCAATGCTGTGAAAACCATGACCCAAGAGGAGTTCACCGCAAAACACCCACATTTACCCGGACCCTTTCACGTCAACATGGATCGATCCATATACAGCAATCAATCGATACCAAGAGACGGATAACGATCGATACTCAGAACACCCATCGATCGATGTGCACCTCTTACTTACTGAGTGCACTCACTAAAAATTGATGAAGCACGATTAGCACTCAAGCCCCTGTCAATTCTTTTACCTAACCCACCAGATGACATCAACAAACATCCAGACTATGTACCAGAGCATATGGAAGTTAATGGAACCAAAATGGAAAATCCTGTCAGGAAAAGAAAAGAGAAGGTTCCTAGATATCTTAAAAGGAAAGTTAATGAGAAGAAACTGGATAGTTTCACTAAACGAGTCCTTATAACTCCCATACATAAGCCATTCGAGGAGGCTTATTATACCCTCAGATTGTGAATGTTCTTCAGAGAAATCAGTGAAACAGAAAAAGCATTGAGATATTCTTTAATCATATCTGAGAAAAGATGAGGAACATGATTACCTTGAAGAAGAAGAGTGATCCAGGTAAATTTGCAATACCATGCTTGGTCAAGGGTATCAAATTCCCACATGCATTATGCGGTACATGAGCTTCAGTTAGCATCCTACGTAAGGTTATGGCAAATCAACTATGTCTGAAGATAGAGTCGTCAGAAGAATCATTCACTTTTGTGGATTATTCTCAAAGGAACTCAGGAGGAATCATCGAAGACCTAGAGGTGCAGATTGGTAATGCCCTAGTCCCAGTTTATTTCCACGTTTTGGATATCAAGCTGAATTATACTCTTCTCTACTACTTGGAAGAGCATTCATGGCAACTGTTGGAGCAGTATGTAACATGCAGACCAACAAATTTTTCTTAACCCTAATAAATTCATACACCCACTATGACCCAGTTCGAGTTGGCAAGTTCTAGACACATTAATACTTGTGTTCTAGAGCAGCTAACTAAAATCCTAATGTTAGAATGATTAGATACAATGCCATTGTTTGGTCTATCATCTGAACTAGGATTGCTAGAAAAGGCGACAACTAATCTTGGAACTTAGTGGGTAGTTAATCAACCCGCTCGCAAAGCTTGACTAGAAGTGCGATCGATCGATATTCATATAGAATAGTCGATCGACGATTGCGAAAGCTGTATCAATCGATACTCTTATAGAGCCATCGATCAACACTTTCTATTGGTCAACATGCGACAACCGAGACCAATGGATCTAGTCAATAAACGAGTTTAGAACATGACACGCCGATCAAATTGTACTCCACTTGAACTCTAATATGTCCTCCAACTCAGAATATATATCTTTATAATCATGATTACCTGAATAGAAACTCTGAGTCTAGCTACTTTCTAATATTGTTACAAACAACTTCAAATCAACCTAAAAACTACCTTATTCAACACTGTCTTTTAATTTAAATATCTTCGACTAGCTTAATCATCCTAATTAGATCTATTGCGTACCTTAGGTATTTGAGGAATCGATCTCTAAGTACTACAATTGAACCTCTTATTTGAGAGAGTAATTCACTCCTTAGGGTAATTTGAGTGATATGAGAAGCCCATTGTTCAGGCGTGAAGTTTGGGAGTGCTTGTGGTGCTTGTGCAACATTCGACGGGTACTGCTGAGAGCTACCTCTACCACGACCGCTTCCTCTATTCAAACCAGTTCCTCTTCCTTGCGGATTTTGATTCTTCTTAGTCCACCACTCAAAAAATATTGCAAGGATCTGCCAAAAATATATTTTATCATGACCATTGCGTCCACAGTGAGAACACACAATAGTAGAGCTCGATCTGGTGTTTGTTTTTGTCTCGAAACCACTCAAAACTTTCACCCGCGATTTCTCTGTTGTCGCAACAAACCCGATCACCTCTTGTTTACCTTTTGGTCGAGATGATAACAACTGCATCTCCCCTCTAACCACTCGCTGACACACGTTGTTAGATCAGGAAGTGGTTCCATCGAGATTATGTTGGTAACCACATTCACAAATCTAACTTCATCGAGCCCCATTAAGAATTGATGAACCTGTTCTTTCTCATGATCATTGACAATCTTCATCATCGCGGAACATGTACACTTTGGAAGTGGCTTGTACATAAGCATCTCCTCCCATCTTGTGGACAACTTAACAAAGTAATCCATCACACTCATACCATCTTGTTTACATGCAGCATGCTTGGCTCAGAGTTGATGTGCACGAACTGCGTTTCTGATCGAGAACCATCGCGAAAGATCTTCCCACAACATGTGAGTGTCATACATTAATGTCACGGTAGATCAGATCTTAGGTGATATTGATGCTCTTATCCAAGCGACAATTATGGAATCCATCATTTTCCATGCATCCAACTCACCGGAATCTTCTGCTGGCAACCTTTCGTCGATAAATCCAAACTTTTTCTTTGCGCAAAGGGCATTCTCTAACTCTGAAGCCCATTTTGCAAATTTCCCTCCATTAAGTTGAACCAGAGAGATAACAACTCCTAGATTCGCGGATGACAGCAACTTAGATGGCGAAAGAATTCTTGTTGCCAAAACCGTAGCTGACTCATCATTTTATCCTATGGTTAATACAATAAAAGAATTTCTTAAAGAAAATTTATAAATCCTGCTTTGATGCCATGTAAAGTACAAGAGAGCTTATGGAAAATGTGTTATCATTTTAGATCAATAGGCATTGCCTTATATACACATTACATACAATTTGGATAAGGCCGAATATACGTAGCCCTTATCACAATATGTTCAAGTTTTATATTAGAGTATATCGTCACAAGTATATTCTCTAGATCTTCGAGCTCCTTCCTTAACACTATTCATACACTGGTTCTGAACTGGCAAAGCCCCTCTGTTCGTGTCGACTGCTCCTCTGCTTTTGTTTCTTTCCCTTCTTTTCTTGTCTTTATTTTTGAGTTGGCTCACTGTTTTTTCGTTCGCGAGGTGTAGCTTGACTCACTTCCCACAGCTTTCTCATCAAATTGTTTGGTGTAAAATACTTTTTTCATCCGGTTTGTGGTCCTTGGAGCTCTGGTGGGTGATAGCTTTAGCTGTTGTGGCGACCACAACGGCGGTTCATGCTCCAGCAAGTTTGTATTCGGGTTCACGCTTTTTGTATTTTTAGTTTTCGGTTAGGTTTGTACCGATCATGTTGATTAGGATATTGGCCTTTCTTTTCTTTTCTTTTTCCTTGTAAGTTTAAAAAAATTACGGGAAACTTGGAGCTATAACTATAACAGAACAACATTTAATAAAATGTATATAAGAAGAAGTACGCTACGATATGATACATATTATAGTAAAATTTGACAACTATATCCTTACAAGCATGAGAAAGCTAAGAGCATCTCCAACAACCCTTTATCCCTTCATTTTTTGAAGGGTTTTACATTCCAACAACTCTTCATCCCTTCAAATTTTAAAGGGGTGATCAATACACCTCCAAATTTGAAGGGGCACTGTTCATCACTTCAAATACTGTTTACTTTTCACTTTAGTCCTTCTATCTATATATGTTTAAAGATTGTGTACATATTATTTTCTATGAAACATTTTAGTATTATAAATATTATAATTATAGTCTAACAAAATTAATTTTAAATAATAATAATATATTCATAAAAATTGTATACCAAATAATAATAATGTTAATAAACATATTATTTCACGTAATAATAATACATTATGGAAGTTTTATACAAATTCAAATTTATAATACAATCATAATATTTTACATGAAAATAACAATTACATAAGCTGAAATATTTCACATTCAAATTATATAGTACTACACTTAATCTACTTACTAATTTTGTTAATACTATATATTAATATGTGTTTATTGTTTAATTATTAAAGTTTAATGGGTTTAATGGTTATAATTAATTATTAATAAAATTAAGGAGTAAACTGTAAAATGAGAACAAAAAATTTGAAGGTCACCATTGGAAAACCATCCCTTCATCCCTTTATTTTAACGGTGGACCCCATAAAAAATGAAGGGACTTGTTGGAGATGCTCTAAAGGGAGTCATTTCTATATCCTGCAACAAAAATTCAATTTTTCTTTAACATCCATTTGCTTGCAAAAAAGATGACAGAGTGATTTAGAGAGCGAAATTAGGAAAGAACTATTTAAATAGAGCGATTGGGAGTT
The DNA here is from genome assembly GCA_014822095.1 of Diplotaxis tenuifolia. NCBI lineage: Eukaryota > Viridiplantae > Streptophyta > Magnoliopsida > Brassicales > Brassicaceae > Diplotaxis > Diplotaxis tenuifolia. The sequence continues at coordinate 10,937 of JABAYD010008813.1, forward strand.
TTGTTTGTTAAAGGAAAATAGTTAACCTTCAAATCACAAGGGTTCTGAGGGAGAAGAAGTCAAGGAGAAGAGTTAGATTTCTAATTGGCCTTTTATATGTTTCGGTGCAGCGCTTGCAGAAGTTTGGGCAAAGATCATACTGAATAGCATAAGGTCATATCCCGTGCGGAGCAGTACCATCGTAAAAAAATTGTAATCTATCAAAGTTGAGTGTCTTTTTGACTCTATTGTCGTAGATTATTTTGGGTTCCTGTAAACAATGCTGGAAAAGCTATGTGAATCTAATATGGTGAATAACGTACATAGATTAAGGGTTCGTTATATAGAGGAAGAAGAAGAAGTCATTGTCTATTCTATTTGGGAAGGTTAATAGTATAGTAAACAACCACGAAAACTAATCTATTTTGTTGAAATAGCACAGTATACCAGCATGTGTACATATATATAATTAATTTTTGTCAACTTTACACAATATAGGAGAGTTTTTACTGAAGTTCGATGTGCTTGGTCAGGTTATACTATATAGTTATTTTTATTGTCGTATAGTTTGCATGGTAAGGTTGACTAGGCATGCATACGGCTATGTAGTTGAATTAGGTTTACTATTATGTCACCTGTGCTATTTGTAGGAAGTATAAATGATGTTATAAAAAGTTGGAAATTATACTATACTATTTGGTAGACAGTGTTGTTTAAAACATTTTGGTAGTTTGCAATCCAAATATAAATGAATTATAAGTTAATTTATAGACAATTTTTAACCTATAATAGTATATTATTTATGTTTAATAGTATAATAGTATATAAAGATTTTGTTTTACTCACCTGGAGATTTTTTTATTGCAGTTATTGAATTAGGCAAGGTAAGAGTTTACATACTATTATTTGGGTATAATAGTCTAATATTCATATTTTGTGTGGTACATGAAAATGTTGTTTTACTCACCTGAATTTTTTCTTCCTACAATTCTTGGATGGAGTAGTTAGGTTTGCACGTATTGTTGTATAAGACAGGGTAGAAACTGTTAAGGTAAAAACTCATAAACACCTACTTCAAATTGTGATGGTTTGAGGAGGGAAAATTAGCCATTTCAGGTTTTCAGCTGAAATAGTTGGCGAAATCACTGTTCACACAAAAGCAATATGCAATTTACAATATTGTTATATCCTAACATTGGAAGAAACTAACGGAAGCTCTTATTAAGGTTGTTATGTATGTTAAATTTACATACATGTAACACTCTTTTGTACACTAAATTGTTTGTGTTATTGTGAAGCACACTAAGGTGAACGTCTATATGCTTGTGTTTAGGCTACCATACTATAGATATATATAGTATAATATAGTTCACTTTGTTTTGAAATGTTGTACATACTATATCGTTCTTTTCTTTAGTATAATTATACTATACTATTTGGTAGATAGTGTTGTTTAAAACATTGTGGTAGTTTGCAATCCAAATATAAATGAATTATAAGTTAACTTATAGACTATTTTTAGCCCATAATAGTATATTATTTATGTTTTGTATGTATATAAAGATTTTGTTTTATTCACCTGGAGGTTTTTTTATTGCAGTTATAAAATGGAATGGTTAGGCTTACAAATACTATTGAATTAGGCAAGGTAAGAGTTTACATACTATTATTTGGGTATAATAGTCTAATATTCATATTTTGTGTGGTACATAAAAATGTTGTTTTACTCACCTGAATTTTTTCTTCCTACAATTCTAGGATGGAGTAGTTAGGTTTGCACGTATTGTTGTATAAGACAGGGTAGAAACTCATAAACACATACTTCAAATTGTGATGGTTTGAGGAGAAAAAATTAGCCATTTCAGGTGTTCAGCTGAAATAGTTGGCGAAATCACTGTTCACACACAAGCAATATGCAATTTACAATATTGTTATATCCTTACATTGGAAGAAACTAACGGAAGCTCTTATTAAGGTTGTTATGTATGTTAAATTTACGTACATGTAACACTCTTTTGTACACTAAATTGTTTGTGTTGTTGTGAAGCACACTAAGGTGAACGTATATATGCTTGTGTTTAGGCTACCATACTATAGATACCTATAGTATAATATAGTTCACTTTGTTTCGAAATGTTGTACATACTATATTCTTCTTTTGTTTAGTATAATCACCATATGGATTAAACTTTTTTCTTTGCTTACTACTGCATAATTTTCCGGAAGGTATAAATAAAGTGCTTACCTAGTTTAACTTTCAATCTTATTCATATATTGTTGTTCTCTCATTAATGTTCATGTCTAACTATTTCTTGCATGTACTATGCAGCCGAGCCAAAAATATTATGCTGGTATTTGGCTTTTTAATTGTGTATGTGTATGTACTATGCAGCAACAACGTGTTAGACATGCAGTTTTATTCATGTGTTTTTTCTTTCATCTAAAACCTTCGGGTTATGGCATTCAAATGTATTACTATACTATATAGTGATATAGTAACATTTCATACATAATATATATTCTTCCTCACATGTATATAGATTCTTATATAGTCTATAACAATTTTGCGATCCATAAATAAACCATTTAAACAATTTGTCATTCGAATACACTTTCCCGCAACGGACGCAAGTACTAGCTTACAAAAGTATGCTTGGCCAAAAAAAACATTATGGTTCTTTCACTTGTAAATGGATGTGACGTAAAAAAAAACGTATTTGCATTCCATGTATAGGATGGAGGAGTTGGGGTTTGTCGGAGTAGTTGTATCTCACAGGGTTCAAACTGTTTATTCTATACTATCGTTTAAAGTTTAAAATGGGGTCAACAATTTCAAAACATGTTGGATGCAGAGGTTTCTTTTGTATCGTCAATGGAAGATTGTATTACGCTAATCCTCTTCATTTGTGTTTATATGGTATAGTTCAATGTGTTTGGAGCTTTGCTATATTGTCTTCATTGTATCACACATTCATCTACTCGTTCAAGAACATAACGTGAAGCTGTAACTGGAAAAATATACAATCTTCCATTTGTGAAATAACATCATTGTTGCCGGACCATCACTCCCCCCCCCTTTCGATTGTATTTGTGTACAAACGTCGTACCAGTACAGAAGATGTCACGTTGTTTCGTATATTGTAACATTGTATAATACTTGCAATCGTTTTCAAAAACGCAGTTGTATTATCTAATGCATACTTCTTATTAGTAAGGTTCATCTATGGCATATTGCTAATTTTTTATAGCCCTAAGTGTACAACTTGGACCGAATTTTTGATTTACTTGTTATTTCTGTTAGTCCATATCCAACCTATATATCCTATATAATTGTACATATTGTATAGTATCAGGTTTGATACGGTGTAAGCTACTGATTTCTGTCTATGTATATACCTTGAGTTAATTGAATTGTCCATTATATACTATATCACTTATAGTTTAAATGAGGTCAACAATATCTAAGCAAGATGAAAGCATAGGTTTATTATACATTGCCAATGGAAAAAAATGCCAAACTTTAATCTTTGTTATGGGCGAAACGTAGAGCTTCTTCTAACTATGTTATATGGTTTATAGTATAGTATATTTTAATCATGTTCGTTACACAGTGTGACGCGTATATACTCATGTGCACGCAAGTGAAAGGAGAGAAATGTCAAGATTTGACTTTAATTATCATGTCAACTATTTAATTGCTATGTTTTTAATTTTTTGAGCCCTTGAGAAAAACAACCCACAAAATAATTTGAAAACTTTGAAAAAAAATAGATAGTGAATCTACCAAAATTAGATCATGGAGGTTGAATTGCTCGGCGGACATAACATGCTCAGGACACGCGCTGCTCTCACTGTCTTTTAGTTATAAACTAATAAACAAATTAGCATTTTGGCGATAAAATCATAGTCCATTCAACAAAGATTTTTCACCGTGTCAAATTGTTTTTTGATGAGAACGTTACTCTAAAAGACACATTAGTAGTTTCGTACAACACAAAAGGACATATTAGTAGGTTGAGACACTTTTTATGTATTGTGCATAAATTATGGACAAAAATACCCTTAAATAGCTAAAGAGATATGCATTATGTAATTATAATGTAACGAGACTCTCTTAATTTTCTAACAACTAATTTTTATTTATACCCCATCATATTTCATTCAGCATTATTTCATATATATATTTATACAAATATAAATGAAAATATGCATATAAAATAAAAAAATATTTTTATTTTTATATCTATATATATAATTATAGTTTTGGAAAATTAATTTGGTATACTTATTTATTTTGGCGATAATCTGTGAATATGTTAAGATGGACATGGGAATTGTCGATAGGTTCTGGTGGACATGTGCCATATTAACATAAATCTCATCCACATAAATATAACCATATAAAAGTTATGTCACATACATAATTAAATCATATGCAAAAAAACCTTATTAAAGAGACATGTGGATAGACAGTTGGTGGATAAGAGAACAACATGCACATTTCTGGCTATAAATATATCTCTTGATATTAAGATAATATATTTTGGATGATAAAAAACAAATAGATGTTGAATAATTTATTGTTTTTTCCATTTAATAGTATCATTCAATTTTAATCAGTATTTTGATTCGTCGGAACTTAGACAGGAACAGCTTGATCAGTATCCACGCACAAAATTTAAGTGCATTACATATTTGTGGATGAAATGTATGTGGACAAATAAAATGTGGACACATGTATTGTGAACTAGAGAGATGTTGATGGTTAATATATTATTATGTATACTAACTCTTGTCCACAAATTTGCTATATGAAACTGCGAAACAAGGAGTAGACCATATTTTTTTTTTAAAATACACTCAATTGTCTCAAGAATAAAAAACATTTTTTCACACAAATATGAAAAGAACTTTATACTTCTCTATAATATTATTTGTGAAATGAGTTTGCTACGTGTCGCGGTCACGTTAACTCTCACGACGATTGATTACACTGATACCCTTAATGAATTAAAATATCGAATATATTTATTTTTTTTTTTTAATTTCCTTTTTACCTTTTCCATATATAATAAAAATATAAAGTTTAAAACAAATTAAAAAAGAAAATATATGTATATGTAATATAATTTCCTTTAAAATATATTTTTAAATAACAAAATATACTTGCAAAGTAATAAAAAGACCTTTATATATATTTTCATAGATGAAAACTAATATATGTGTATATAATGTGATTTCATAAAAAAATTCGCAAAGATAATTTTGATACTAAAAAATATTATTTTCTTCCAAATATAATTTTAACAGTATAAAATATATATTTCAAAGTAGTAGAAATTTTTTTATATCTATAAATTTTCTTTTTATCTGTATATTTTCTTTAGTATTATTAAAAAAAATAATAATCTTTGGTTGACTATAGCATCCAACACTTATTGAAAAAAAAAGTGTATACAAACTCTATTTTACGTATATAATACTCACAACAAGTGTGACTCTATTTATTCAACTTACTTCCAAAATCAAATGTCATATTATAATAAGAACATATAGTTTTATAATATATATATTTTATAAGTTACACAATGACTCAAAAGATATTAATAAATAAAACTAAAATTACTAACCAATAGTTAAATTTTATTTCTTTTGTACAATTTATATATATGCATGAGACTCGAGAATATTATCGTTATATTGTAATTTTAATCAAACATTTCATTTTATTTTTCATTTCATTCTAAGCACAATATCTATATAAGTTATACATAATCTTACTAAAATATATTTAACAATCTAAAACAATAATATACCCAAATGCAGACAAAAATTTATCAAAACTTTAATGTATTTTTTTAAAATATATATTATAGTTGAATTCAAAGAAATATATGGAATCTAATATACCTAAATGATAACTAAATTGATTATTGACCCAAAACAAACAATAAGTCCAACTAGATATAATATATACCAAATCATATGTATAATTAAAATAATAGAATATTAGTAATATAAATTATAAATTGATTAAAATTAAAAATTAAAAATCAGTCAATTATTATGATATATTTATTTTATAAATATTTATATCCGTGTATGAGCCCGGGATAATCACCTAATGTTTAAAAAAATAACTTGCAATCAAATAAGACATCCACGTTCATGTTGCAAAGAGAAAATTCACAATAAAATATTGTGGAAAAGGTTTTGTGGATGGAATTTTAAGGAAACAATTGTGTGGACAAATATTTGTGGACAAATTTCCAATCCTCAAATTTTAAAGCACATATAATAATAAGAAAAAGTTTTATTTTACTCATATACATATTTTTTGAAGTTTTCTAAAATTTAATTTATTAGTTAATTTAGAAACTGTGGATATAAGTTTCGTTGATTGAAGAATTGTTTAGGGTTTAGAAGAATTTAATTATAAACAACTTAAATAATTTTAGTGTTAAAATATACATAGCCAAAATTTAAAGGACCAGATTTGTAAAAAAAGAAACTTAGCTATTGTTGCAAAAGCTTTTCCTTTGCAAATGAATTGACTGAAAAGATGGCTGACATGGCGGATTCCGAGCATGATGACCACTGCAAGCCTTGCTCTCGCCTCAGCTCTTCGCTGGACGTGCTAAAACCGATTTTACACTGTCCAATCTTTGATTCTGAATCCGACTCCTAGACCCACCAAACTTGAATCCAGTACCTAGACCCACAAAACAATCGCTTCTCTTGTTTCATCCTCAACTTCATGGACTAACTAGTGAGACGGTGACGAGATTTCTGGAAAGCCTCAACCAAAAAAGGATCAACCATGGCTTCAACTCGTCGTTGCTCATGGTTCTGGTCTGGTATGGATGGATGTTGGGGAAAGGAACCACCAACACCAATTGATTTTTGTCTTTTTTTTAATTGAGAAATAAGATTTGGAGAGTAAAAGTATAATAGACAAACCACAACATAAATGTGTATTACAAGTGAAATGTGTTTTTTAATGTTATTAAGAAGTCAAAATGTGCCTCTTGTTATAAACCCATCACTAGATAGGTCATAACCATTGTAATTAGTAATATGGCTCATACGCCTATGTATATGGCGGCTAGGGTTTATGGAGTCTTTCCATTTATCTATCTTATGTAATCTTTATATAAGGACGTGTTATATCAATGAAATAGATACATCTTTCATACCTTTTCATTCAATACTTTCACAACACGTTATCAGCACGATAACTTCTAAAAACCCTAATAGATAAAAGGCTCTCTCTCTCTCACGAAATTCTCTCTTATCACCATAAACCCTAAAATCTCTTTCTCCCTTGGCGGCCACCACCTCTTACCTGAATTTCAAAGTGGTCGTTCTCCCAAACCGTGAGTATTCAGACAACGATCAATATATTAAATTGAAACTCTCGACGAGACAAATCCGTCAGTCCAAACAGCGTGTCAATCCGACACTGGACGCGCCCTCCCGCACCGATACAACCCAGCGGGATAATTTCCTTTTTTCCCATCCAAGGAACCCTAGGCGCCTCCTCCCTTGCGCCAGCTCTTTCCTTTTCTCGGACCAGCCACACACATCTTGATCTTCCAGCCAGCAAGCGGTTTCCTTTTCTCCCGAAGAGAAGCCGTAGTTCTTTTCCTTTTTACCCGAGAAAGCTTACCAGCCGACCAAGAAGCAACCCGACCATCCGATAGCTCCCATCCGATTGGTACCTTCCGTGTAAGCGACCCGTCCAGCCGATAAGAAGCTCTTGGCGTGTTCGTGATCCATTCGCGGTCTACTCTCCGTCTTTGGTGGTCCGGTTCTAAGTTTCTGCAAAAGCAAAGGTATAAACTTAAACTAAGAACATAGAAATCAATCACATAGGTTTGTTCTTGATAGATTTATGAAACCCTAAAAATAATATGAATCTAGAACATGAATCTTATAACTTCATCTTGCTAAATTTGATTCCTTAAAACATGTTTTAATTGTTTTATTGATTGAAAACCCTAAAACCCTAAAGAATGGAATCGAAACCCTAAAACCCTAAAAGATGAATTTGTTTTGATTTATTGATTGTTTTGAGGTTAAGATTGATAGATTGTATGTTTTATGAAATCTAAATCTTAAAGACCTTGAAACCTTATTGCTAGAATCGATTTACTTAGGATTGTTTTAGAATCTAATTGATAAGATTGCTAGTAAACCCTAATGATAAAATCGGTTGCCGAGGATTGATAAAACCCTAGTTTAAATTTGATATTTAAGTTGATTGAGAAATTTTTATTGCATTGAGTAAGGATGAATCATAGGATTTTTTTGTATATCATATTATCATATTGAACTTGGATTGCATTCACCTTGTTTATACCGACCAGCATGTAGTAATCATACATATTGTAACTGTGTAGTCTTGTGTGATAGCACCATGGTCGTTTTAGTAATGCATATATGAATCAATTGTTTTGTTAATGATTGATATGGTCAAAGAGAATCACAACAATGAGAAACCCTAAATGAGAAAGTGGTTATGTGATTTAGATGTCGAAGATTGCCAATCTTGACTACACAACTCTTAATCTCTCTGAAGATAATTACCTTCAGTGGGCTCTTGATACTAAGATCAATTTGAGGTCTGAGGGACTCGGTGATACCATCATTAAGGATAACAATGAGAATGACAAGAATCGTTTTAAAGCAATCAGTATCATACGTCATCATTTCATTGAGGGTCTCAAGAATCAGTATCTCACAATAGAGAATCCACTGAACCTTTGGACTGCCTTACAGCAACGATATGACCACCAAAGAATGGTGTTGCTTCCAAAAGGTTCAAGATGAGTGGAAGAATTTGAGGTTCATGGACTTTGAGTCGGTGGATGATTACAGTTCTGCATTGTTCAGAATCGTCTCCATGTTGAGACTATGTGGTGAGACTGTAACCGAGACACAACTATTGAATAAGATCTTCTCCACGTTCAATTCTACTGATCTCGTACCTACTCTTAGCAGAGACAAAAAGTGAGCTCATGATGAGGAATAGTTGAGACCTGCTGGAACATCAGCAATACCAGAAGCCAACAAGGCTGAGCAGAAAGATTCCAAAGAGAGTAATTACATCCAGAATGATAGGAGATCTCATGGCAAAGCCGTACATGATACAAAGGACGTAATAAATGTAACAACGACTCCAACGACCGTAGGAATGGACACCACAATAACCGTGGTCGTGTGTCCAACCAAGGTCGTGGACAAGGTAGCTACACTCGTGGTCGCAGTGGCATATCCAAACCGTCTTACTCGACCAAGTCCGTTTGTCACAAGTGTGGGAGTGCTGACCATTGGGTCAAGCAGTGTAGAACTCCCAAGAATCTTTGTGAACTCTATCAAGAGAGTCTCAAGAACAATAACCCGGAAGCACACATGGTTCATGATGCGGGTTATGATGCGGATGATGATAATTCCGAGCATGGCAAGAATGAGATTAACTATGAGACATCAGATTGTCTCAAAGATTAGAAATCGACATCTATGAATGTTTTGACTAAGTTTTATTATGTTTTGGTGATTGCATTTTATTTTTTTTGGTGTTTTATTTATGATATGAAATTTTATTTTATGAATGATTTTGATTGATCAAAGAAAGATAAAACATGTGTACAAAAGTTTAAAGAGTATAGTTGTCTAGTTAAAAGAACTATCGTCAATGCAGTGCCTAAAGGGCTGACCAAAGGGCTACGACCATGGTAGGTACATTGGTCCCTAAAAGGGCTAAATACACTGTTGCCCAATAGACACACAGGCCAGAGAGATCATAATGATCTACATTCACCCATGAGACCCATTGAGTTATAAATACTTAAGTATGAATGGTTTCCAAATAAGAAACAGTGGGTAAGAAAGGAAACAAAAGGGTTCCTTTGAAAGATTTGAAACAAAACCGTCCAAGACCTCATAAGAATGTGGTCTAGACTATACTTATGTACTCTACTGATCTAAACTATGCTAAAGATCAGTATGTTAAGAGGAAAAAGAGCCATGGATACCTGATTGGTATACCCACAAAATTACACTTAATGGCATGACTGAATTAGCCATCCAGACCTGAAACTTGATGCAAAGATTGTTAAGAGCACATAAAGTTATCCCATAGTATCTCACGTTGTGTTACATGTACACAAGGGAAACTTATTAGGCTATAATGTCTCAAGCATCACGTGATTATAGTATGTCCATGAGGGGGAGTGAGGACAAAACCGTGACCCATGAACATACTACAAATCCGAATTCTTTATACTACAAAGGCCACTACCTAATGCTTGGAGACACGTTGATTTACATGTATAAGTTGAACATGCATCAG